>CAMTZB010000015.1:16047500-16127500 GCA_947086495.1 Morpho achilles
GTTTCCGAGATTCGGAATATATATATATATATATATATATATATATATATATATATATATATATATATATATATATATATATATATATACATATATACAAGATTAACTCATTTAAATTTATAGAATATGCGGATATCCTTATTAAATTCCATTCAAATCATTTGTCAACTCTGTCGCTACTTCTTTTATATAACATGCTTACTTTACACAATCCATCTCTTTTTCGGCCTTTTTCACATATCATAGAACAGCGCGCGAGTCCATAGTCAATATATTTGTAATTTTCATTTAAAGTATATCGTGAATAACAATTTTATTTAATACTACAATATAATACTTCAAAATTCATGAATCATATGCAGACTACCATTAGCAGTTATTTTTTGGTCGTTAATTATGTGGGTGATTGGATGATAGGCGTTTACACTACTGTGAAGGTATAAAATTGGTTAAGTAATCTAAGTGAAATTACCTCCCAATACTACTTGAATTTATTCTAACAGAATATTGTTTTCAGTTTTGGCGAACTTGCTCCTAGACATGTTCCACGGCCGTCGCCGATGTTACTACCACCTCCACCGCCACATTATATCGTCTGCATCCCACCTCGTTTGGACTTTGTCAACTTCATCGTTGGACAACTTCATACGGTTATTATAGAACAATAAACTCTTAGCTCGAACCTTTCTCTCCAAAAATGATGAGAGAAAGCTTTTACCCTGCATTGGGATAATAAAAGATTGTTACTATACTATTATATAACAATATAGGGTCTAAATACACAACAGTGTTCTTTAATTTTAGTTCTTCTTTAATTCAGCTTATCCTAGCTAATAATTCAACTCTCTCACACTCTTTGTGGTACGTTCACTTGTGAGTTTCTTCTTTTTCTTTTTTTAGTGCCTCTCCTACTAGATCATATCTTTTTCCTCTTAATTTTCGCGAGATAAATTAGCTTAACAGCACTCGCGATTCTTGTCTATTCCTGGTTCTTACATAGCCAGGATTGTAGAGCTAACTAAGTCAAATGTTGGCATTAAAAACAGACACAATACGGATGAGAGTACATTTTCTATTATATTTTGCTCTGCACCAATCGACTCTATTCTACCACCATTCCAGCAATCCCTTCGGCTGGTGAATATCTCCAAGTTCGAAGCCCGTTTATCATTGCGGCTGCCAGCTTGCCGCGAGCTCGACGTACAGTTGTGCTCAAGGCTGGTGGTTACTTCCGGTTCGGCGGCTGAAATAAGGATGCACTTCCGGCCGAGTGACGTACGAGCTCTTGATGACGAGCTGCTAGTCCGCGTTTCCGGCGGACGATCGCTGAGTGTGCCCATAGCTTGCTACATGGAGCCTCCTAAACTTAGCAGTGAGTCTATATTTATGTTCAAAATCAAATTCCCCTATAGAGCGATTAAGAAACTTATTGAAAACAACTATAATAATAGACAACGCAAAGAGCTCATGATTAAGGGCTTCGGGTAGGTTAGAAACTAATCGAGGTTAACCCTCACATATCAAAGACGTGCATGCAGCTACTTTCTATTTATTTATTTATTTCTTACAATATTGTTTTCTTAATCTTAACCTTGTGTAACTTTTGCAAGATGGTGCTATTACTCTAGTTATTATACCTAATAAGAATTAGGTCGTTGAAGTACCAGAACATCTGACTGCTAACTAAGATACTTGTGTGTAGGATTATTACTAATTCTGCAGACTTGTTTGTTTTGTTACTTACACAATATGGATGTTCTGAATTACAACAATATGAAAAAATATTAATAATCTAGAAATATAAAAAAACAAAAGAAATTATCTATAGCCCGCCGTGTGGTATCCAGCTTAGTAGGATAGACGAGCCTCATTGTTACCGAGGTTTTGTAAGATGCGATTAAGGTAAGTTGACACGCCTGTATGCGTCTGAGTAGTATAGACCACCCTCATTTCTCACCGACATGTCGTAAAAGTCGACTAAGGTAAATTGAAATCAGGCGGCCGGTCGTAAAATAACTAGCCAAAAATATGTAACAAAATATTTAAAATATGCCGACCCTACCTAGCACCATTGGTGCCCATTGGTCCCACCAGGGTGGGAAATGGGGAATGTTTGTTAAGAAACTGGTCTAGGTTAACCGATCATATCAAGAACGTGCATATAGCTATCGATAATCAATGAATAAGGTTTATTGCCACGATCGCGGTCGACATTCAGTTGTAATTCTGAAGTATGTTCTACCACTTTTAACCCGTCTTTAATATCTTATTTTGCAGTATCAATTCCATTTCCAACGTTCCCGTGCTTGTCTACGGTAAAAACTTCAGTCATTTCTCCCGCTGACACGGTGGAGTTAGGCGCTCGGCTGCTAGGCGAAGTGCATCGGGTTCCAATCTTACTAAACTGTGACGAGGGACATGCATCATTCTTCATCTTGAGTGAAGACTCTTGGAATGAGTTTAGTGTTAAGGTGATTGATTTTTTCTGGTCACATCGGATTTGAAACATCATTAGGCTATGAAAAATGATGTTTGGGAGGTTCGTAATTTAGTAATTAAGGGGGGGGGGGGGTTGGATTTACCACATGAAATTATTAATTTTAATCACAGTTTTTAGGTGTCTCTCTAGGTTAGCTCTCACTAATCTGTTGGCAATGCACATAATATACAACGTAGAAATCAAGATATAGAGATTCTGTGCTCTTCGCTTATCGCAACCTTGACGATGCTTCTGCGCCTGACATCCAAATCATTAGACCATTGATAAAAGGCATTAGGCCTAACAGCATAAGAATTATTCTTTCAAAAGACCAACCGCTTTCTTGCTGGCTCTTTTTGGTAGGAGCAAACCAAACCAGCAGTAGAGTTGACGATTTAAAACTTCATCATCCTCCTGCTCTTATTCATTCTAAGTGGGGACGGCACAACATGCTATAAACATATTGTCACACGATTTGGCTACATATTTTACGACCTGCCTCTTGCCTGACGTCTACTTACATTAATCGTATTTTAACTCCGTAAGAAAGAGTGGTTTAGCTTAGCTTAGTTACAACACCTGGGTACGATATTTCTTACCTAGGATGATATAATTCTATTCAACTGGATACCACTCGGCGTACGAGTCAAAAGCACTTGCTTACAAATTTACTTGAATAAAGGATATTTTGAATTTGAATTGAATGTTGGATCGGCAGGTATCTTCGAGCAATATCAGCACTGGTGTATCCACAGACTGCTTCTTTTGGTCGCCTGCGCGCTGGGTAGGAGGTGGCAGAACTCGAGGGCTAGTTCTGTGCCGTGGCAAGAAGCCTGGCTTACACATTGCTTCTATGAGGATCTTAAGCTCAACAGCTATCGTTCGACCGCTAACTTTAGTAGCTGACGTTGTGCTTTTCAGCCCCGATCATGTTACTTTAGAGGTGAGTTTAGTGAGCTACGATGGAAGTCAAATCATGGAGTTTTTATACTAGAGTAAGGGAGTCATGGGTAGGTCTGTAAGTGATAGTGTCACAATAAATAATGAGACAGAGAAGATGAGACTCATATACTTCTTCGTTGTTTTGGTTTTGTCTAATCACACTTCGCGTGGACTGTAGTCTTGAAATAAACCAGTAGCTGCTGTCATTCTTCAACCCTGCTAATATCTCTATAGATAATATATCGCACTTCTCAGTATTATTCTACTCCTGTAGAATTGACAGGATTTCTATAGTTTATATGTTATGGTGTATAAGTAATAATTGTGCCAAATTTTATTGATATTGGTTCAGCGGATTTGCCGTGAAAGAATAGCAAATATACATTCTTACTTTCAAACTTTTGCATTTTGAATATTAGTAGGATAAGTTAGCAAAGTGATATCCGGCTAAATAGAATAGTACCGCCCTCATTTCTTACCGAGGTTTCGTAAAAGTCGACTAAGGTAAGTTGAGCCATCGTGTGGTATCCGGTTTAGTAGAATAGACCACCCTCTTTCTTACCGAGGTGTCGTAAAATACGACTAAGGTAAGTTGACGTCAGACAGGCGGCTGGTCGCAAAAACGCAGTCAAATTATGTTACAACATGTTTATAACATGTTGTGCCGACACCACCTAGAGTGGGATAAGGGCAGTAGGATATAGTATAATATTAGTAGAATAGGATAGGATTTAATGTATAGAAACCGGCTATACTCACGTGTTATTTTATCGGGCTCATCCGATAAAATAACACGTGAGTATAGCCGGTTTCTATACATTAATTATGAATTCTACTCACGATAGTTTAAATTCAAAAAGGATAGGATTTAATAAGTTTTATATAACATAATAAACTGTGAACAAAGTAGAGTGAAATATTATGTATGATGTATCTTCTATCTACTATAAATGGGATCAGTCAACCAGAACCTATTCCGTTATCAAAATTGCAGAGATTAACTAAAACACACTCAGTGCGAATTTAGTACCGGAAACGTAACATCTAAAGGGGATGTATTCTGCCACGAAACCGCAAAGCGACGCATTAGCTGAGCATCTAGATTTATATAATATTAATGTCATCCCCATTGAACCTTGCAAATTCAAAATAACCTCATACAAATACTAGCTGTGCAAGCGGCTTTGCCCGCGTGGAAATCAATGTCTTACAAAATTTTTCCTAAACTGAAATTTTGATCTTTAAAGTAGTTATTGTGAATTAACTGTAAGAGATAGAGATATGCTCTTGCGGACTTATTTGTAGTATTTTTGTAGATCTACAATCTCTAGTACATTATTTATCTCTGCTGGTATACGCGGCGCTTTTCCACTTATGAGTATAGTCCACTGTAAAATTGCAAAGCGATTTTAGACGTTCGCAATTTCGTTGAGGCGTTTGTTGACATTTTTTCGTTGAGTTTGTTTATTGTTAATATTGTAGTAGCGAATGTGTGCAATGCTAAAAAGTTAAGATTCCTGCATGTAGAGTTGTGAAGGCGGATAGTATACTCTACTTTTATCATTACATAGATTATCTCAATTCGCGGATTATAGCAAAATAATGTTATCATTACTTCTCTATCTTTACTTATTTCAAAGCAAAGTCCCCAAAAGTTGTATGTCTGTATATGATCGATTTTCTCTAAATCTACTGAACGGCTTTTGTAAGTTTTTTTACTAAAATATAGTATTTTATGAAAAATTTTAATGCATAGTTATGTACTAGCGAATTGTAGATCTATAAAAGCACTACAAAATAGTCGGCGACTGCATGTCTCTAGCTCTTATAGTTAATTCGCAATAGCTACTTTTGTAACTGAAATTTCAATTCGGGAAAAATTTTGTGATACTGATTTCCACGCGAGCGAAGCCGGTGGCACAGCTAGTATAAATATATTGTCAGAAATTAAGTCTAAATTCAATTTTAAATGGATACCTAATAAAAAATAAACTAATGCGTTTAGGGAATCACGCCGTAAGGTACACCTTACTGTGCACCAGCATTTTTCTCTACGAAAACTTACGATAGAATGATTCTAGCACCAGTTCGGAACACTAATCCACTTGAGAAGAACTGGCAAGATTCAGTGGTTGCTCTTATCACAAATAGCGATTCATTCAATTCAAAAGAGATCTCCCAAAGACATCTACCTCCTACGAATGCCGCACGCCAAAAGAGAGCGAATGACGTCAGCCGTTGTCTTATATAGGCTGTCACTTAGAGATCTGGATTCCTAATAATATATAAATAATCTTGTCCCCCGAGGCTCAAGACAAGGACTACGATATATGCAGCGAGGATGATCCAGCTTGTGACCACTACGTCAATTTGGGAGTGACCTTCCCGCACCGTTCCCTTACTGCCACCGTCAAGGTCATCAATAAGAGGTAAAAAAAACCATTAAAAAATCTACTTAACCGAATACTTACACGAGGGAGCATAATAATCATCATAATTTTTTTAAAAAACAGCTATATTCAGTGAAGGTGATGCTTACTTACCTTACACAGAAGAATCAGTAAGAAACTCAGCGATTAATCTTTTGAACATTTTCAATGTACATTATTTAACCGTAGTCTTTTATGAACCTGAATCGCAAAGCTTGTGATTTTGTTGCTTTGCGATTTTGGTCGTGGAGTCTATCTCCTGATGATGCTTCGGTTGCGGGGCGAAACGATTGTTGAGTTTGTGATAGTGAACGTATATAGTGCTTGTGTATTGTGATGACGGTGGTGGAGGTTTGTGCATGTGTTTTTACGAATCTTGCATGTATCAGGTATGATAACCAATTGTCCACTTACACTTAGCATTATATATATTTTCTTTTTTACTTCTTCGCGGATTATAGCAAAATAATTTTATTATTACTTTTGTATTATGGATCTCCGCAAAGTAACGTTAGGCGTTACTTTTTATTCTATAAATTATATGAATCTGAAATTATTTTCTAAGCGTTTTAATCATTTAAATAATCTTAAAGTGTGTAATATGCATGACATATAAGCATTTTGTACACTTAATTTAAACTTTTCTGGAGGCTGGCCTAGTATGGATTGCGGAATTTTATTGTAGAAGCGAGTAACGAGACCAAAATGAGTTGCTAACTCTGCTCAGTCGCGATGCAGGAATCACAAGCTTTTTATGACCTCTGGTTTATCCATGAAATATTAAGTTTTCTTATTACAGAGCAAATTATTACAAAAATACAGTCTCATTACGAAAGTTGCTCTATATGACTAACAGATGCTCTGCAGTTAAGGTCGTAAAAGTTCTCTCGTAGGTTCCAATAATCTTTCTTTTGGGATAAAGTATAAAGTACCAAAGTTCTTTCTTATTTTGTGTTTATTTATGTTACAATAATATTATCTATCTATCTTTTAATGGTGTTGTTAGCCCATTGATGTATAACTACTACTGGCGACTGCGGCCGTGGGGTGTTTGCTCGTGTTGGCAGGACTCTAAGATACTTGATGAGGAAGAGGACAGCGACTTGTGTCCTGGAGCGCGGGAGGCGAAATTCAGACAACAGGTTAGATATCGCTTCTCGATTTAACTGAGCCATGTCTCACAAATTGTTATTAGCTTTACACATCACATTTTTTTAAGTTCAAAATACACCGTAGTAATTATGTTAATGAACAACGAGTATTCGTGGAAATTCTTTGGGACTAGTTGCATTTGCTATTTTGTTCGGATATACTTTAGTGTGAAAATAATTTTCATGTTACAGTTTCATACCCATTCCAAGTCTCTAAAGAAATGGGTATATGGGCTAGTCTTTTGCGTGATAAAAATAAATGTTTAGTTAATGTTATAAATATTATATAATAAACATTAATAAAGTTAGCAAATAATGTATAAAATTAATTATAATAATATAAAATGATTTAGCTGTAAGTTCAATGTAATATTTCATTACATGAAACTGGAATTCGTACTTTTGAACCGTCAAGGATCAATATGATTAATGAAGCTAGAACTGGTTCAGAATGTTGCTCATACCCGGCATACATACTCGGCGGTGAATCTTTTAAACATTTTCAATTTTACATTATTAAAACGCTGTCTTGTATGAAGCTGAAAGGATTTTCAAATCCAGGCTATTTAATAGTACAAAAGTAATAATAAAATTATTTTGCTATAATCATGGATAGGAGAGAGGATCAGAAATCATCAACATCGCAAAGCTTTGCGATTTTGGTCGTGGAGTCTATTTCCTGATGATGCTTCGGTTCCGGGGGGAAACAATTGTTGAGTTTGTGATAGCGAACGTATATAGTGCTTGTGTATTGTGGTGGCGGTGGTGGAGGTTTGTGCATGTGTTTTTTACGAATCCTGCATGTATCAGGTATGATAACCGATTGTCCACTCTACATTTAGCATTATATATATTTCCTATTTTACTTCATCGCGGATTATAGCAAAATAATTTTATTAATACTTTTGTATTATGGATCTCCGCAAAGTAACGCCTAATCCTTAAAAATATTTAATAGTAACTAAATCAACTGTGACGTTAGAGGGGTAATGGTGAGATTGTTGATCGCTATATTTAAGATTGCTTGCTTTTAGACCGGTATCATTTACAATTGAGTTATTGTATAAGGTGTTACTCTGTTCGGATAAATAAATTTCGATGTAAAGGACTGTGTAGATAGAACTTCGCCGACATGTAAAATGTGGTAATTGTAAAGTTATTTAGTTTGATACAATATTATTAATCATTCTAAACTTTAATACATTAGTTAACTTAAGCTACTTCATACTTAGCGTTATTTAAATGAATATCGTGTAAGTTATCACAAAATGAAAACTAACGGGTGCGGAAATTAATTATTGGTCGGTCTCACTCAGTATGTTCTACACGTGCGAAGGACGGTTCCTCTACGGTTAGAATTGCATAACAGTTAAGAGATTCTTTCAACAGAGTGGGCAGCTCTTGTATGATGAGGCAATGCAAGCGGTTCGCATTGAGCCAGCGAGCGGTTGCCTCGTCCCGTGCTCTACAAGCATAGCGCACGTGCGCGTGCCCGACGTCGGCGGTAACCTTGGCATGCGACGCGCCGTGCTCATGTGAGTAAGAGATAACATAAAATGCTACAAAATTCTAACCGTCCTTTAGATATCGCCAAACTACTAGAAATATAAGTATTTAGGTAAATACTTATAAATTTCTTTTGGACTTGTTTAAAGCTTTATGCGTATGGGATATACACCATATAGCTGTAATGACCATGTTCAGCGTATAAGCCGCGTGGGGTTGGCACAATATGGTTTAAACACGTTTTTACATGATTGACTAGTTATTACGACCAATTTACCTAAGTCAGTTTTTACGACAGTTCGGAAAGAAGTGAGGGTGGTTTATTCTACTCCGGATATCGCAAGGCGGGTCAATCTACCTTAGTCGCCTTTTACCACACCATGGTAAGAAAGAGGGTGGTCTATTCTACTCAGCCGGATAGCACATGGCGGATCAACTTACCTTAGTCTCCTTTTATGATAATTCGGTAAGAAATGAGGGTGGTCTATTCTACTCACCCGGATACCACACGGCAAATGAGATATGAACATATAATCATAAATATGATCATATAAATTTAAATTACTATAGTTTAGGTATTGAAATATCTATAATCAATAGTTTATATGCGTTCAAAATATACTGAGCCAACGATACAACTGAAAATAAAGGTGTGTTCACTGTCGAGTAAAAAGTTTAAGACCAACACAAAAGTAATAATAAAATTATTTTGCTTTAATCCGCGATGGTGTAAAATAGATAATATAAGTAAGTAACGGCCTTTTACTATCCCACTGCTGAGAATAGGCCTCTTCTCTCCGTTTTAGGAGAGAAGGATTGGAGCTAAGACCTACCACGCTGCTCCAATGCGGATTGGTAGGTTACACATACCTCCAGAATTCTCTAGAGATATGCAGGTTTCCTCACGATGTTTTCCTTCACCGAAAGCATGTGATAAATTGCAATTATCAATTAGACACATTAGTTTTTTTAAGAGAAAAACTCATTGGTGTCTGCCCGGGTTCGAACCCGTGATCGTCTCTAGAGATTCACACGGTCGCACCGCTGGGCCATCACAACTGATATAGAAATAGATAATATATATAATATAGATAATATATACTGCTAAATGTAGAGTGGAAAAACTATTTTCATACCTGATACATGCAGGATTCGGAAAAAAAACATGTTGTGCATGTGTTTTTACGCCTCCATCACCGCCACCACAATACACAAACACTACATACGTTCACTATCACAAACTCAACAATCGTTTCGCCCCGTATCAGGTATGATACTCTTGTTTCATGATTGTGTTGCTATAAAATACGAAGTGGAAGTCATTGGCGACAACACAATGACAAGTTGAAACCTTAAAGAAAACTGTTCTAGCAGTAGAAGTCTACCATTTGAGGAAGAAGTAGAGTGGTTAGGTGGCTAATTTAAGTATTTTCGCTATTTATTTTTGCTTTGAGTATTATGTCCTCACCAAAAATAAATAATTCAAACACTAAAATTGATTATGTGATACTGTTAGACTGGCCCGTTGGCGCAGTGGGTAGTGACCCTGCCTTTGGCTCCGAGGGCCAACATTTTCTATAAATGAATTTGTTGGTCTTTGAGCCTGGGTGTATATTTGTATTTTAGTATGTATTTAGAAATATATAAGTATATATTCACCAGTTGTCTGTCTACCATAACACAAGTATTAAGTTACTTACTTTGGGGACGGACGACCGTGTGTGTAAGTGTCCCATATATTTATTATTATTATTATATTGATTATGTGATAAAAAAGTTGTCATTCTGAACTTGGCTTTCCAATTTTTGACGACGCGGTCATTGGTAACTAGCTATTTTCTTAACGCGAATGAACTATGGTTTCGTTGAACTGACGATTTATAGATGCTATTTATCGTTAATGTCTGTCTGTG
Source organism: Morpho achilles (assembly GCA_947086495.1). Classification (NCBI taxonomy): domain Eukaryota; kingdom Metazoa; phylum Arthropoda; class Insecta; order Lepidoptera; family Nymphalidae; genus Morpho; species Morpho achilles. Next base: position 16,057,921 of record CAMTZB010000015.1, read on the forward strand.
GATAAACTGAACAATAACTTATACGTTCCGTGAGTCGATTTACTTTAAAGTAACTAACGATCTGCAATCGTTGCTTTAAATGGAAACTCGTTATTCTTAGTGTTCAGTTCACTGTATTGTTTTTCATCTTAACGGTAGAAGTTAATTTAAGTTAAGTTGGAAGTTAAGAAGTATCTGGGGCACGTACAGCACTTATCGTTTTCAGTAAAACGGATATCGTTATATTTATAACATCGTTACTGGTTTCCTTAGCTGACGCAGTGTGGTATCCGGCTGAATAGAATAGACCACCCTTGTTTCTTACCGAGGTGTAAATGGCGACTAAGGTACGTTTACCCACCGTGTGGTATCCGGATAAGTAGAATAGAGCAGCCTCATTTCTTACCGAGGTGTCGTAAAAGGCGAGTAAGGTAATTCGAGTCGCCGTGTGGTAGCCGGCTAAGTAGAATATACCACCCTCTTTCTTAACGAGGTGTCGTAAATAGCGACTAAGGTAAGTTAACCCACCGTATGGTATCCGGTTTTTCCGAATTTTTTGAAGTTTCTTTTTTTTATTTTGTAAAACACCGCGCAAGCCTCGGTCAACCAGGTTATATTATGAACCTAAAACTGTAATATACTATTAACTTAAACTTTTCGGAAGAATTACACTACATTTTAGTAAAAACCGTACAAAAATCAGTTCAGTAGATTTTGAAAATCGATCACATATAGACAGACAACTTTTGGGGAACGTTTTTATAATAAGTGAAGATGTGAATTACTTTACGCTGTGTAGTATCCGGTTGAATAGATGAATACTATCCTCAAGTCTTACCGAGGTGTCGTAAAAGGGGACTAAGGTAAGTCGACCCGCCGTGTGGTATGAGGTTAAGTAGTATAGACCAGCCTCTTTCTTACCGAAGTGTCGTAAAATACAACTAAGTTAAGTTGATGTCAGGCAGGTCGATAAATACGTAGCCTAATCATGTGACAACGTGTTTATAAATTTATTATTACTTTGGAATTTACGAATACTTTGGAACACTCTCTAAATGGGAGTAATATTGTACAAAATCTGTGTATAAAGGCTTCTCATTTGTAAGCTTCACCTGACCGTTGTTTCATAAATGAGGCCGGGGATGTAATCCATACTAATGTACATGCGAGTCTGTTTTTGTGTCTATTACATTTTCAAAGATAATCCGCTAGAGTAATATTAATGAAATTTGGTACAAATGAACGTACTAAAGCGGGATAACATGTAGGATTAAAAAAACCCTTTTTCAGGTTAAGAGAACAGTAAAGTAATTTATGGAATTAGGCGTTACTTTGCGGAGGTCCATAATACAAAAGAAATCAAAATATTATTTTATATAAACCGCGATAAACAAAAATATATGTAATGCTAAATGTAGAGTAGATCCGTTCTTATATCTGATACATTTAGAATTTGTAAATACTCATGCACTACCCGCCACAAATAATACAATACACAAGCATTGCACACATTCACCACCACAATCTTAATTGTTTCGCCCCGCCACCGAAGCATCGTCAGGAGATATTATATTATAAAGTGTGTAAGCATGTTTGGTACTCTTTCACAGCCAATATTACCAATATCAACGAAATTTGGGACAATAATTCTTTAGACACATAGGCTATAGGGTAATATATAGGCTATAGAAATGCTGTTAATTCTACAGGAATAGGATGAGATTGAAAAGCGCCATCTATTATTGACCTATCACGCGACAACAGTCCACGCGAAGTTGCGGTTAAAAACTAGTCTTTTATATTTTTATTCTATTGTTAATAGGTTAGTTTTAAAAGGCGTTCCAAAGGAAAGCTTTTCATCAGGATACGACCCAATGATAGTGAAAACAGAAGTCGTAGAAGAGGAAGACATTCCAGGCGTTTCCGCGGTATGTAATAATCTAGCTATCATTTTGATGTAGATTTTTAATTTTTTAGTTGATTGATAATAAAGTTTATATGAATACTTTATTTAGCAGTACCTGGGTGAACGAACCTTGCTCGGTAATTAAAAAAAAAAATATAATAAAATGAAAAAAAAATTAAAAGGAAAATAAAAAAATAATAGGGCAGGTGAGGCTCGGTCCTAGGTATTTTCAATTCTCTAGACTGCCCGTTCCCCAAATGAACTACCATGACTTTACGTTTGACAGCGAAAAATTGTGATTTAAAAACTCAACGAAAATTTTAAAAATTTTAGAGCCCGAAAAAAGGGATGAAGTGACATTTTTTTTAAATAAAACTTATCTTGATCGACTTTTCTCCCTCAAAACCCTCTACATGCTGAATTTTGAGGAGATTCGTTGGAGTTTTCGAGAGTCCGAAAATATATATATACATACAAGTTTAACTCATTTAAATGTTAAAGATATTTACAATGAAAATATAATTTACGAATATCTAATAGCAGTGGAAGTTTTTGGGCTTTGATTTTTGCATGTATATATTTCCTGTACCTTACTAGAAGTGGTACCGTGAGGTGTGCGAGGTGGTGTGTGCGCAGCTGGAGGTGTGGTGGGAGGTGGTACCAGTGCGATTCTTCCTGGACCCTCCGGTGATACGGCTACCACATTCACGAAGGTATCATGATCACCGATAACTTTATTCATATCATAGTTCTACTATTGCTAATCCGGTGCCGATGAAATTTGATACAAATTCAAAATATTGTTTATTCAAGTGGACTGTTTACAGTACTTTTGAATCGTCAAATGTTTTAAAGTAGCTACCATTGATTCGGAAGTTTGCTCCTACCGAAAAGAACAAGCAAGAAACTCGGAAAATTGTAATAATCTCTTAAAAAAATTATTACAATTTGATTGATGGTTACAAGATAATCGTTGCAGCTGGATGCGTAGCTGACTGCAGTTAAGATATGCTACTATTACAAATAATCCTCAATTTTATAAGCTTTCTGTAGCAGCATCGTTTTGAAATAATTTCTAAACTTGTGAAAAGGCAACTCTAGATGAAGTTGAGGAATTTTGTTATAAAAACTACACAACTACAAGGTACAATTGAAGCTCACATTACGGTCTAACATATAATCATTCTCCTACCTTTATCCCACTCTAAGCGGGTTTCGCGCAACATGTTTTAGTTAAGTTGTGATGTGATTTGGCTAAGTATTTGCGACCGGCCTCTTGCGGACGTCAACTTACCTTAGTCTTTTCTACTCAGCCGGATACCACACTGCAGGTTAATTTACTTTAGTAATGTTCCAAGCCTTGAAAATGTAGCCTCATAAACTCAACTCATATGGAGTTGAGTTTAGTAGAAAGACTGGCTTCTATAGCATATAGCTCAGCCTTTTATAGCAGTCACAAACGAGCCTCATCTTTCCATCGGTCCCGTGATTATCGCGTTGTCAGTACATCCGGTATTAAAAAACTAAAGAGATGATGTTTGACTACTTCCGTTCCCCACAACAATAGTAATACTTTACCAATAATATCTAACAGTGGACATGAAATTTCGTTAAAAGTTTTTTTAACTTGACTTGTTTATATTCTTAACACTTTATTGTCCTTATATCTCATCCTCTACCACAGTTGTTTTTTCAGACATATAGAGTCCATCTAAGAACTTTCTGATATCCTTATTTTAGACTTTTGACAGTTGTAGACTGTTGGATAAATGCAGTAGAACTTGAAACATCTTCAAGAGAGTTACCTTCAATTATTACCTCATCTTTTTGTTTGGGTGAACTAACGATCTATATTATAATTATACTAGGGTGAAGTCGGTCGCCGTGTCTCTTCGGTCGACGCAGTTGTACGGTGCGGGCAGCGTGCCCGCGTGTTGGCGAGCACTGCACCCAGAGCCTCCGCCGTTGCTCCTTGTACCGCAGCAAACTGTGCTGACCACCATCATGCTGCCCCTTGAAGAACTGCCCAATGAGTGGCCGCAATTCCATCGTATTAAGTACATTTACTGTCGCTATTTCGTTTTAATACGATTGTACTAATTCTTGACTAATGATAAATTTACAGATTTTGGCAACAGAATTACCTAACCAAAAATATACCATCGATCATGACGAAAATATCGTAAAGAAACTTGTTTGTATCTGGGGAATGACTGGGACGTGTGTAACCTACGGTTGTATATACCTGTGATGGATCCGAAGTCCAAACTTACTCTGCCAAAAAAAACATTAGCGATGCGTCGAAACGTACCATCACTTTTTCTCCCGCATCTATTCACAGGGAGTGTTCCATTCAACTACATGACCTGATTCCTGCCGCTAAATTCCATAACTGCACTATACGTCACAGGTTAAAATATCATCCTCACCATCTGGAGCCTTGGCGACACACTACAGTGAGGTTCTCAAATTATTTTAGTCCACGCTCGACTATTGTATGGAACAATCTCCCTTCAGCAACGTTTTGGGATCGGTATGACATAAGTACCTTCAAAAAGCGTATCTTCCACCATTTCATAAGTCGGCAACACACTCGCTCTCCGACAGGTCGTGGGTGGTGGTAATAACGTCGACCGCATGCTCTTTTGCCATCCGATTCCATAAAAAAGTGGGATAAAAACAGGCTTATTTTTATGAATAGTTTAGTAGCAGAATCCGAAGAGTGGCAGTCATGTTGTCGCATCGAGCGCTGGTGCAGCACGCGGTATCTTTCAGTGCGACCTGTAGCCACCTGGCTAGGCGTGGTGCCACCCGGAGCCCCTGTTACTGCTGACCTCAGGGTTGTAAACGACACGCATCAGAATGTGAGTTCATGCATCTGAATGCGAGTTCATGCATCAGAATGTGAGTTCATGCATCAGGAAGTGAGTTCATGCATCAGAATGTGAGTTCATTAAATTATTAATTAATATTTTATATTAGCTACAACAAACGCTTAGTATTTAAAATTTCATACAAAACGGTCAACTACTAGTGTGTTAGAAATGAAACTATGACGTATATTATTCACGTTTTAATTTAAATTCTTAGCTCGAACTCGATATCAACATTTGATCTCTAATACTTATGTGTTTTACAAATGACAAACGATAGCGCGACTGGACTTGGTACAGCGCCATCTAGTTTTGAACATGACAACATAAATAAAATACAAGTTTGATGTTTACAAATAAATTTAGGTTGTAGTTTTACACATTCCGCCCACCAAGGACTTGTCCTTTAAATACCATTTGAATATGTAAACAAGTATAAATCAACTAACAAAGAAATTTTAAGTTTAAAAAATACGAAAAATAAAAATCTATATAAATATACTAATAAGATTAACAAAAGTAAAAAGAGTAACGTAAGTATAAACAACAACAAAAAATACTTAACAAAACTTACCAAAACCGCCCACCGTGACACTGCGACTCGAATTGCTATGATTTAGTCATTACACAAAGCTTACTAACAGGGCGTTTCATAAAGCCATTTTTCACCTTAATTGTTACAACTCGGGTCACATTGTCAGGTCCAACGTGTTTATTTACTATTTTGCCTAAAATCCATTTAGAAGGTGGTATGTTATCATCTCTTACTACTACAATATCTCCTATATCTACTACAGGTTTTTTAATACACCATTTGTTTCTCTGATTTAAATTACTCAAATATTCTTTAGACCATCTTTTCCAAAACATATTAACCATTTTCTGAATCATATTCCATCGCTCTATACCTATAATATTTTGGTCAGAATAGTCTATATCACTAATACTAATCAAGGGTTCACCTATCAAAAAATGACCAGGTGTCAATGGGAGAGGGTCATCTGGATTATCGCTAAGAACTGATAAAGGACGCGAATTTAAACAAGCTTCAATTTGTGATAATAAAGTTGAAACCTCTTCAAAAGTCAAAGTACTGTCCCCCATAACTCTTCTTAAATGAGCCTTAGCACACCGAACGCCCGCTTCCCAAATTCCACCGAAATTCGGCGCACTCGGTGGTATAAAATGCCACTTTGTAGATTCCAAACTCAATAACTCAGCAATTTCTTTAGGTAGTTCCGATTTAGCACTATCAAACATATTACGTAACATAGTATCTGCACCAACAAAGTTCGTGCCATTGTCGCTAAACAGTTCTTGACAGTGGCCACGTCGCGAAACAAATCTCCTGAACGCAGCGATGAAACCTTTGGCAGTTAAATCAGACACGGCTTCTAAGTGGATTGCACGAGTCACCATGCACACAAAGAGACAAATGTATCCTTTGTAGGACTTTGCTCCTCGTCCTGGAGAAAACCGGATATTTATAGGACCCGCGTAATCCACACCTGAAGTTTTAAAAGGTTTACTCGGTTTTAATCTAGCCTCAGGCAACTGACCCATTAATTGAGTAGCCGTTGCCCTAGAGTATCTTAAACACGTAACACAATTTCTATAACACTTTTTCGTTATTTCACGTGCTCTTAATATCCAATATTTGGACCTCAAAAAATTCATCATAATTTGAGGACCGCCATGGAGCGTCTTCTTATGGGCATCTGCAATTATAAGCTGACTAAGATGATTATTAGCCGGCAATATAATGGGATGCTTTTGATCGTAGCGCACAATAGACTGGCTCAAGCGTCCACCAACTCTTAATATCCCATTTTGGTCAAAAAAGGGACAAAGAGTGTGTAACGCACTACTTTTAGCAACGTAACTCTTAGTTTTCAATGATTTTAATTCCTCCCGGAATTCACTCTCTTGAACTTGCTTGATACAGAGTTGTAAACTTTTATTCATCTCATCTGTTGACACAAATCTAGGTAATGCTTTTCTTTCCTTTAACGGCAATCGTATTTTCAAAAATCTCCGACATAGTGAAATTACTCTCAATAGTTTTGTTAATTCTGAAAACTTCATCCACACGAACTCATTATCTTCTTTATGTATAATATTATAAGACTTTATCTTCTCTTCTTTATGAGTGTCAATAAAATCGTATCTTTCTACATTAATTTTAAGATCTGATAACCACACAGGGCCATTCCACCAAAGTTTATAAGTAATCAAATCTGTCGGTCTTACACCTCTAGACGCACAGTCTGCAGGATTTAATTTAGTTGATACGTGTCCCCACTGCTCAAAGTCTAAGATTGTCAGAATGTGTGATACTCTATTACTTACGTAAGTAGCCCATCTATTTACTGGTCCACGTAACCACGCCAGTACTACCATGGAGTCAGTCCATGCATATAAATGATTTTTAGGTACCTCCATTACTTGTGAAACCTCATTGAGTAATTTTGCAGCCAATGTCGCTCCGCAAAGTTCTAATCGAGGAATCGACATTTGCTTCTCGATTGGCGCAACTTTAGTCTTAGCAGTGATAAGTTTAACGTATACTTGATTATTTTCGTCCACTACTCTCATATAAACTACCGCTGCATACGCTGAATTCGATGCATCAGAGAATGCATGAAGTTCTAATTTAGCTCCTTTTCTCGTACAAAGCCATCGCGGAATTATTATGTTCTTAATTTTAGTCAACTCTTGTCTATATTTCAGCCATTCAGACATGAGATCACTTGGTAATTCTTGATCCCAATCCAGACACGCTTTCCATAATTTTTGGATAAAAACTTTGGCCGCAATTACTACTGGAGCAATCCATCCAATAGGATCGTACAGTCGAGCAATGTCAGACAACACCTTACGTTTTGTAATAGGATGATCAGGTTCAGTTAGATTTATAATATATTCAAAATTGTCCGTTAGTCTGTTCCAAGAAATCCCTAACACTTTCATCGTATTATCGCCTTTAATTGTCACTGACGACTCACTATTCAACTCATCCTTTTCTATATGGCTTAAGAAGTTTTTGTTGTTGCTGCTCCACTTTTGCAACTGAAATCCACCCGCTCTCATTAGCTTACACATTTGAATGTAAATATCTAGCGCATCCTTTTCCGTCTCACAGCCTGTCATTAAATCATCTACGTAGTAATCTGTCTTTGTTATTTGTGCTGCTAATGGATATTTGTGTTTCTCTAACTCCGCTAAAGTTTGTAAAGTTTTCACTGCAAGATAGGGTGCACAAGCAGTGCCAAATGTCAAGGTTAACAACTTATGATGTTGAATTGGTTGCTCAGAATTAGCTCTCCACAAAATTCTCTGAAAGTCAATATCTTTCTCATGTACGTATACCTGTCTATACATCTTGACCAATCTGCAACTATACTAATTTGATGTTTTCGCCATCTAAGCAAGATATGGCGTAAATCTTGTTGAAGTTTAGGACCCACAAACAGATCATCATTAAGAGACACATCGTTGAATCCCTTGCTCGATGCATTAAAAACTACTCTAACCTTTGTTGTCTCTTTGTCTTCCCTGACAACTGCGTGATGAGGCAGATACACGGCTTTAGAATTGTTAACGTCATCACTTTCAACTAATCTCATATGTTTTAAAGAAGTATATTCCTCCAATACTTTATTATTCTCGTCGTAAAGCACAGGGTTATTACACAATCTGCTCTCTAATGCTCGTAATCGCTTCATAGCAATATCTCGTGATTTACCATATTGACATTGGGGATCCAATGTTCTAAATGGTAGTCTTACAATAAATCTTCCGTCTTCACGTCTATTTGTAGTTCTCTCGTATAATTCTTCACAAAGTTTCTCTTCTCTAGTTAAAATGTTCTCAATACTATTAGGCTCGTTCTCAGTTTCCCAAAATCTTTTCAGTAGTTCATCGTCTTTTATTTGCGCATGTAAGGTTATGATATTTCTATTGTTCAACTCTTCTGCCACTTTTCCAGACAAAATCCAGCCAAACACCGTATTCTGGGCTACTAGATTTCCATGTGGGCTTTTCTTGATTCCATCTTGTATAATTTCTCCGTAGACATCAGAACCAAGTAATACGTCGATTTTTCCCGGTGAAGCAAATTCAGGATCAGCAAGAGGTAAGTGTTTCAGCTCTAGCCAATCGGGGATTTCTACAGCACGGGATGGCAACAAAGAGGTAAGTGATTTTAGTACGTAAGCATTAACACGAATTATCTTTCCAGGTTCTACGCGCGATTCTACATCTACGCTAACTACATGTCTAATCTGCATGTGACCGTCTCCCAAACTCGACACTTTACCATTTACACTAACACGTTTTAGACCTAATAGTTGTACAGTATCTTCACTAACAAAAGAGGCTTGAGAGCCCTGATCAAGTAATGCTCTTATAACATAAGATCCGTTTTTAGAACTAGTTTTTACAACTGCGGTTGCTAACAACACATTACACGTTTTAAAATCTCTTCTCGAAAAGTTGGCTACTACGGTTGTATCTTCCACCGATGTAATCGTTAAACTAGTACTAGGTTCACTCTTAGGTAATTCATTGTTCGTTGTCTCGACATACTATATGCTTGTTTATCTTCTTTCTCGAAATGAAGCAGTGTATGGTGTTTCTTGCCACATTTGCGACAAGCAGTATTTTGGTAACATTTAAATACAGGATGTGATGGTGCAAGGCAATTGAAGCAAAGCTTCTTAGTTTGTGCAATAGTTTGTCTCTCAAGTACAGGTAGCCTTTTAAATTGGATGCAGTAATACAAAAAATGTGGACCATTACACAACGCACAACTCTGTTCAGATGAATTCTGATTCACTTTCACTGCAGAATGAAATGTTTTAGCTTTAACAGCATTGTTAAAACTTCTCTGTTGTACGACTGACTTACAGTTAGTCGTTGGTTTGCTCGTATTTAACATCTCTAGACTTCTAAATCTCGTTTCCAAAAATTGCTCTAATTGTGTCCATGTAGGTAAATCATTTGATACTGAACTCACAAAATTTTCCCAATGTCTGTGCGACTCATGATCCAATTTTGACACCACTAAATGAATTATAACTGCATCCCATTGATCAGTTTCAATATTAAGATTCTTCAATGCTTTTAAACAAGAATTAGTTGTATCAAGTATTTGTCTGATGGCAGTTCCAGACTCCTGTTGCATTGATTTTTGTCCAAACAAAGTCTTCATTATAGCATTACAGTTATATCTCTTGTTATTGTAGCGCTTAGTCAATTGATCCCAAGCTTCCTTGTAATTAGCTGATGTAGTTGGAAAATTGCGCATAAGCATCTCAGGTTCTCCAGACAAACTAGATTTTAAGTAATGTCATTTTTGGACAGGTGTAAGTGTAGAATTTCCATGTATCAAAGATACGAACATGTCATAAAAGGACTGCCACTCAGTGTATTTTCCAGAAAAAATAGGTAGTTGAATCCTAGGTAATTGCACCTCAGAACTTGTTACTCTAGCCATAGATGTTGAAGCCTCCCTATGGTCCACCCCTTGTAGTATGTTTGGGTCAGCAAATGCAAGATACTCCTTTAGAAGTGACTTATAATATATGAAAAATTCTTGAAAACTATCTTGCACATCAGTCTTGAAATAGGATAATTCTGCTGTTTGCTCAGGTAAGACCTTTGCCACTATCTCTGAATGATTCTTGTTAAACGCTTCTCCCAACTTATCCAAAGCTTCCATCCTTGCTATTAAAAAACTATATTTTGCTCTTAATTCTTGATTTGATTTTTTAAGGTTACGTTCAGCCTTTTTCAGCTGCTCAAACAACTCTTGTTGATTTTTTATTAAATTCTCCATCTTGACAAAAGTAGCAATATTTCAATCAATTGTTTAAAGTAATTAACATAACCTATAAAATTATCGCAAGTCCGTGATACAACAAGTCTAAATATATATCACAAATATTTAAACAAGTCCAAACTGATTCTAAAAATTTGTAGGTAAGTTAGAAAAAATCACAAAATTATTATAAGTCCCAAGTCACAACAAAAATGTTCTAAGTGTATAGTGTAAAATCATAAAAATTTTACAAGTCCAAATAACAGCAAAAATTTTCTAAGTCTATAGAATAAAATCACGAAAATTTTACAAGTCCAAAACACAGTATAATTTTTCTAAGTCTGTAGAATAAAATCACGAAAATTTTACAAGTCCGAAAACACAGCAAATTTTTCTAAGTCTATAGAATAATATTACGAAATTTTTACAAGTCCGAAATTCACTTTAGCTAATTTTTCTGTCTTTTAAATTACGAAATTTTGTACAAGTCTTTTTAATTCACTGATTAACTTAAGTTTATTTACTCACGGTTTTAAAGTCCAGTTTACCTTACTTTTCACTTTACTCACAACACTTTGCACTGTACACTACTTGTTCTTCTTTTCTCCCGGGTTTCGGCACCATGTTAGAAATGAAACTATGACGTATATTATTCACGTTTTAATGTTCTCGTAATTAGTAACTTTTAACTCTAAAGTCTTAGCTCGAACTCGATATCAACATTTGATCTCTAATACTTATGTGTTTTACAAATGACAAACGATAGCGCGACTGGACTTGGTACAGCGCCATCTAGTTTTGAACATGACAACATAAATAAAATACAAGTTTGATGTTTACAAATAAATTTAGGTTGTAGTTTTACACATTGTGCATGGTCAATTACTAGTGCACTTATCTTTATCCGTGTCTGTTAGGAGAATCTGTGTAATGCCAAGTGTACGAAGCAGGCAACCAACGCTGCAACCTTCAACACTCCACGTCAATTGTAGTGATTTTTTTCGTGGAGCCTATCCTTCCAGATGATGCTTCAGTTTCGGTTGAAACGATTGTAGAAATTGGTAGTGATTGTGTGTCACTTGTCCTGGATGTATAAGGTGTGAATGTTGCCTGTTTCATATACTTAGCATTACTTAGATCCTAATAGACGCGGTTACAACAAAATATTGTGACATCTAATATGCGGTTCTTTTACTTTACAAACGAGTCTTATTTAAGACTGAACGTTGCAGTAATATAAATTAGCATTAGGGCAGACAGCAAAACGAAATATTGTGTATAGAAGAAATGATATAGCATTGAGGTTTTTTATTCGTATCTTTGGCTATCTGCCAGACAAATTAGAATAAAACGTTCTGTTGACATCGCTGTCGATTTTATATGAGTAATGCCTCAATGTTTTTTTTCAACAAGGATGGAGCATATTCAGTGTTCCACATTAAAGTTAAAACTTTTAGTACTTTAGTTTTCCGTAAAATTGTTGCAGATTTCCTGGTGGGCTAAGTGCCACCGTTGGTACCGAGAGCGTGAGCCAGGTGCCGCGTGCGTGGGCCGTGTGCCATGTGCCACGTGCCATAATCAAGCGTGCGCGTGCGCAGCTCTTTTGCCCTCTAGTGGCACCCTCGCGCACTCACAATGTGCCGTTCTCAAATACCGCGTTAACGCCCCAGATGTGAGTGATAGCTGCTTTTATTTCCTTTTGTTTTGTAAAAGATAAAATCATAATAATCTTTTTCAAGCACTTTTGATACGTCAAGGATCAATAAGATTATTATAACTTAGCGAGAAGAACCAGTTATAAATTCAATCTATTCAACATTTTGGATTTACATAATGAAGGTGTAGCCCTGTACTACGCTGTGATAGCCCAGCGATATGACTCTTTCGAGGGGGTTCCAGATTCAAACCTAATTTCTAATTGATAATTGCAATTTATCATAGGCTTTTCGGTAAAGGAAAACATCGTGAGGAAACCAGCATATCTCTATATTGGTTCACATTGGAGCAGCGTGGCTTGTCTTAGCTCCAATCCTTCTCTACAAAAACAGAGAGGGGACGCCTATGCTCAGAAGTGGGGTAATAACAGGCCGCTACCTTACTTATACCTGTACGAAGCAAGAACAATTTTTGTCCAAGAGCATTATCATTTACATAATACTGTTTAATATCCTTTACGTAAAGGTAATATTCCCTAAAATTTGTATATCTACAACTTTGTATGGGTAAGTGTAATGTTTCGTTATAACGGCGAATAATCATGTCCAAGAATAATTTGCTAACATTATTGAGTCGAGTCCACATAAATGTTAATCCCACAGTAAATTTTAACAAATTTAAATAGTAAATGGTGTTGTATTTAGTATGCAGTAGCATATTCCTTATATTTAATTTAAATATCTGGATTATAATCCTTATTTAATCCACGGGAAGCTTTTGGAATTTCCATTAACGTAACAGAGAGATGTTCCTAGACGGATGGGTGTGTAGCTTCACTGGTGGTGGTGGGGCGGGACTCGGATGCTGCTGGCGTGGGTGCAAGCGCTTCCCTGATAGCGTATCGCGTGCTGGCACCACGTCTTGTGCTACGCGTGCTTCCATGCCACGGGAATAAGAAGCGAGAGTGTAACACCTACCTTTTTTTATATAGACGCTGAATGAAAACTTTATGAAAACGCTAGAAAAATGTTATACCTAACTATTTTACTGAACACGAGCAAAAGCAATACTAAATTATTTTGCTATAATCCGCGATGAAGTAAAATAGAAATTATATCATCATCTTCCTATCCTTATCCCACTCTAAGTAGGATCGGCACAACATGCTATAAACATGCTGTCACATAATTTGGCTACGTATTTTGCGACCGGCCGCATGTGTTACGTCAACTTATCTTAGTCGTATTTTATGACACCTCGATAAGTAAGAGGGTGGTCTATTCTACTTAATCGGATACCACACGGCGGGTCGATTTCCCTTAGTCGCCTTTTACTACACCTCGGTAAGAAAAGAGGGTGGTACTATTCTATTTAGCCGGATACCACACGGCGTTAAAATAGAAATTATATATAATAATATAATAGGTAACGCCTAATTCTATAAATTATTTGAATACGAGCAGTTAAAAATGTAACTCCGTTGTCGTCTTAATGCTGAGCATCGGCCTGCTCTTCTATTTTAACCGACGCTTACCGCTCCACGATTTGACAAATAACATATCGCAGAAATTCTGGTGAAAAATACATCCATGGTGGGACCATGGATATAGCGAGATGAATTATAAATATCAAACCTAAGAAAGAATGCCGAGATTCGAAAATCTTTTCAGCAAACAAGACTGCAGTTTAATAATGTAAATTGAAAATATTTAAAAGATTGACCGCCGAGTTTCTTTCTGGTTCTTCTGGGTAAAAGCAACATTTCGAACAAGTTGTAGTTTCATTAATCATATTGACCATTGACGATTCAAAAGTACTTGAAAGAGGTTATTTGAAAAATGATTATGTTGATTTGATGGATTTTTATAAGTGACGCAAGATCTAAGTATCAGCAGCTCAGCTCTTACCTTACATCGATGTAGGTGAAGGCTGTGCCCTGGATTCTAGTCCTGGTGGAGCTTTGGAGGGGTCAGCGCTGCTCAGACCAAGCGCAGCGCTGTCACTAGGCGATCGCTCCTGCTGCCGCCTGCAGCTGCGCAACCTCACACCACTGTCTACGACTCTTAAATGGGCCCCAGCTATTGGTAAAAACTTCTAAAATATTAACTCTCAGCTACCCCCAATACGTTACAACCGCAAAAATAACTCATGATTAAGGGCCTCGCATGATTTCCAAACCATCCAAGGTATGAGTGTACCAGGTTTTATGCATTTAAATGCGAATACAAGTCACAATGTGCTAATTTTATGAATAAATCGCAGATTTTTAAATTATTAGTTCCTTGTTAATCACAATTTTAGGTTAGTAAAGTATATGCTTGCAACAATCTAATCGTTAAAGAAGGTTATTCACACTCTTTAGACACAAAAATTGAAGCTTAAATCCACTTTATTGCTCTAAAGTAGATTGGCAGTTTACACATATCCCAGTGTTTGCTTTCTGCCCGTGCAAACCATATTACACTGAGTTTAAGACTATTTTCTTTTCTTTTATACTAAGGAATTTTGAAAAGAAACTCCTTATATATTAGTAGATTTTACCAGCGACTTCGTTCGTGTGGACTGTTTTCATGTGATAGGTCTAGATGGCGTTATTCAATGTCATTCTATGCATATAGAATTAACAGGATTTCCATAGTCTGTATGTTACTCCGGTGTATAAGGAATAATTGTGCCACATTTCAACGATATTCGTTCAGCGGGTTCGCCGCGAAAGAGTTTCAAACATACATCTGTACTCAAATACTTTCGCATTTATAATATTAGTAGAATTTACTTCCAGAGGATGAAGACATAATCGCTGTTACCTTTATCCCCAACGAGGTGACCGTTGCCGCACATTCGACGGAGGAAATACTGGTAAATAAGGCCAATATCAATTCAGTTTATTTGTGAATGTTAAGTCTATACTACTACTATGTCGTCTGTGTTATGGTAAAACGCTTATCTTGTCATATAAATTAACGTCATGAAATATCGGGACGTGATAAGATATCATTTTACTTTTTTACCTTTTTATATTTAGCATTCAAGCTCCATGTATTTAGTAATTCAAGCACAACTTTGTTTTTACTTTTACGTTTCGGGGCGAAACAATCGTAGAGGTTGTGGTAGTGAGTGTGTGTAGTGCTAGTGTGGAGTGTTGATGTTGGCGGCGTTTTATGATAGGTATGTGGGGTGTCAAAGTGGTCGGCCTCTTCGTGGCAACCTTCGGGTTGCGAAGAAGAAAACCTTTATAAAAATTAGTGGCGTTTTGTGATAGGTGCCATATAGTGGTCGGCCTCCTCATGGCAACCATCGGGTTGTGAGGAAGAAAACCCCCATAAAAAATACCCGGTGGGGGCGGAAACGCCCACTGAGGCTCTGGAGCCCCTACTTGGGGTGCGGTCTCTCCTTGTCGACCATAAGGGATTTTTTCCTGTATAAAAAAATGTATGGGGTATGTAATTGTTGTCTGTTTCTCTTAACAAACTCGGATTACAGCAAAATAATTATTCTAGCTTCTGCAACCGTCAGAAATTTGGTTTCATCTACCTATTACAAAGAATAAACATCAAAATATCTATATACGGAATAAGAGATGGTGTATATGAAGCTTCTATTACTCATCCTCCTGCCCTTATCCCACACTAAGTGGGGTCGGCATAACATGTTATAAACATGCTGTCACATAATTTGGCTGCTTTTTTACGACCGGCCGCCTGCCTGACGTCAACTTACCTTATTCGTATTTTACGACACGGTAAGAAAGAAGGTGGTCTATTTTACTAAACCGGATACCACACGGTCAACTTACCTTAGTCGCCCTTTACGACACCTAGGTAAGAAATGAGGTTGGTCAATTCTACTCAGCCGGATACCACACGGCGGGTGAAGATTCTTTTACTATTATAACTAATAATTTCCATTCAGGTGGTGTTAGAAGCTAGGAAAGTTTGTGAACGTCGCTTGTTCGCGCGCCAGGCCGCTGTTCAACACGCGTATAAACCAATTTACTTGCTAATTGACGCTGCGGTTTCAGTAAGTTTTATCGCGAAAATAATATACCGTAGAGCCTCGATAAGTTAAAATCTATATTAAATATTTTGTAACTTATCAAGGGTTTGTGTTAGACAGTTTGGAATATCATTATAACCACCGCTTTAAGTAAAGTCTTAAGGGATCTATTTAGAATAATAAGTGAACACGTGCAAGTAATAAATTTAGAGTTTTTTTTCGATTTTGCACATTTCATTCAAAATTTCTGGCATTGGCCGATAGTTTAAGTTACAGAGTACTATATATATTTTCGGAATCTCGGAAAAGGCTCCAACGATTTTCCTGAAATTCAGCATGCAGGAGGTTATTGGGTTATAAATAGATCTAGCTAGGTTTTATTTAAAAAATATCGTTTTATCCCTGTTTTGGCCATTAAAAAATACAAAAATTTACATTTGACTATATAACATACTATTTTTGGCAAAAACTGTCAAGTCTTGTCTTGTCTTGTCAAGAGCTGATGTTGTTGAATGTCTCTTGAATAACGAACAAAGAATGAGTGTCACTGAAACGTTTTATCAATAGGAAGACTTCACCGGAAACAACAACGGCACAGTGTTTATTTATTTATTTTACACAATATTAATCAAAAGAGGCGCCATACTCTAGTCATGACTGTGTTGCTATAAAATACAAAGCGGAAGTCAGTGGCGACAACACTAGGATCGAGCCCTACCTACCGTATTATTTGTTTTTGAGCAAGTCTCGGTCAATCAAGTACTAAACTAAATCGATCGCTTTGTCGGTTTGCATCTCCGTACGGAAATGCTCTCGCTATTTGATAAACAGTCTCCATTATAACAAGACTGTGAGATATGTCCCCTATATATATTATATCCCGTTATCTGGACCGAACGTTGCCAGAAACTTCCTCGCCATTTGTCGCCATTTGCGCTCCGGACCGAACTTAATGATAATTACTAATCGACTTTTGCTATCGCCAGCGAGATCGTTTCATTTTTATGGTGTTACAAATTTGCAACTTATCATCTTACTAATATTATAAACTAGCGGCCTGCCCCTGCTTCGCACGGGTTTGTAGACCTTTTCAAGGTGTACAAATACTTAGTACATCATTTTGATAAATCTCGTAGGGTTTAGCCTGCGTTTGCAATGTAAGCGGAAAAAAATGTAATTATTTACAGAAACCTCAAAAATTATTGTATTTCTCTACTCCGTATTGAATGTTATTATACGTACAAACCTTCCTCTGGAATCACTCTATCTATTAAAAAAACCGCATCAAAATCTGTTGCGTAGTTTTAAAGTTTTATGCGTACATAGGGATATAGGGACTTTGTTTTATAATATGTAGTGATGCAAAACTTTGTGAGTGTGGATGTATGTTTGTTATTCTTTTACGGCGAATCCGCTCAACCAATATCAATGAAATGTGGCACAATTATTCCTTGTACACCGGAATAACATATAGGCTATAGAAATCCTGTAAATTCTGCAGGAATAGGATCACATTGAAAAGCGCCATCTATTATCGACGTATTACGCTAAGTTTATGCGTACGAAGTCGCGCGTAAAAGCTAGTTATTATATACTTGGTATTAAAAGCTTTCATTAAACTTGCCGTGTATGTATGTGAAGGAATCTTACATGTTAAATTGGACACATTTCCCGGTGTCCGATTAAGCTGAAATTTTATATGTCCGTGGTACCGTGTGGTATGCAGCTGATTTGAATAAACCACCCTTATTTCTAACCGAGGTGTCAAAGGTGACTAAGGTAAGTTGATCCGCCGTGTGATTCCGACTGTGTAGAATAAACCACCCTTATTTCTAACCGAGATGTCATAAAAGGTGACTTAGTTAAGTTGACCCGCCGTGTGATTTCGACTGTGTAGAATAAACCACCCTGATTTCTAACCGAGGTGTCACAAAAGGTGACTAAGGTAAGTCGACCCGCCGTGTGGTATCCGGCTTAGTAGAATAGACCACCCTGTTTTCTTATCGAGGTGTCGTAAAAGGCGACTAAAGTAACTCAACCCGCAGTGTGGTATCCGGCTGAGTGGAATAAACTACCTTTATTTCTTACCGGGGTGTCACAAAATACGACTAAATTAAGTTCACGTCAGGCAGGTCGACCGATACATACCTAGCCGAATCATGTGACATGTTTTAACATGTTGTGCCGACCCCACTTAGAGTGTGATAAGGGCAGGAGTGTAGCTTCGTTTCGCTTTGATTAAATAAACTATTTCCCAGGGCGCGGAGCTAGTCGTAGAGTTTCCAATAGGAGGCAATGAGAAAACAGAGTCTTTTGTCTCAATAAAAATGACCCAGGTGAGTCAATCGAGAAACATCTATTTAATGCTTTTTTTAAATTTGAAGGTTTTTTTGTATTCAACAAATTAATAGCACAATGGATTTTTTTTTGTAAGACCATTAACGACAAATACATCATACACATTAAATAATCTCATTATTAATATAGACAGTTTTTAGGTTAATGTATCGTCAATTACAGACGACATGGGCATTACAGTTAAAAAAACATAAAGGAAAAAACTAAATCATACATCATCTTCCTGCCCTTATCCCACTCTAAGTGGGGTCGGCACAACGTGTTATAAACATGTTGTAACATGATTTGGCTACGTATTTTACGACCGGCCGCCTGCCTGACGTCAACTTATCTTAGTCGTATTTTACGCCACCTCGATAAGAGAGAGGGTGGTCTATTCTACTTAACCGGATACCACACGGTGAGTCGACTTACCTTAGTCGCCTTTTACGAAACCTCGGTAAGACATGAGGGTGGTCTATTCTACTCAGCAGGATACCACACGGCGGGTCGACTTACCTTAGTCGCCTTTTACGACACCTCGGTAAGAAAAGAGGCTGGTACTATTTAATTCAGCCTGATACCACACATACAAAGCTAACAAAATTCAATACAAGGACATTCGAAATTAGTTTTCTAATTCTATTCTAGACTACAATAATTAAGGTACATTGTGGTTAGTTTATATAATATACATAAACATACATAAATAATACATATTATACATACATATTGATTTAAATCTAAATGCAGATGATTTACATAGTTTTAAACTTAAATTATTTCCTAAGCAGGCGTTACTTTGCTTTATTTGAGGAGGACTTAAATTAATACATTAGAAATCCCACGGAATAAACCCTGAAAAAGGCAATCTATCTAAAAAGTAGCAATTAAAGTATAAGTGATAGATGTTATTATTTTCGCAGCATTCCTTATACTACTTATGAATTGTGGGTAAAGTTTCAAATATGAAGATGTCAAAAGTCAAAATAATAAAACATAAATTTAGGTTTCATTTGGTAAATATCCCAGCAATATTCATCATCCTCCTGCCCTTATCCCACTCTAAGTGGGGTCGGCACAACATGTTACAAACATGTTGTCATATGATTTGGCTACGTATTTTACTACCGGCCGCCTGCTTGACGTCAACATACCTTAGTCGTATTTTACGACTCCTCGGTAAGAAAGAGGGTGATCTATTTT
The DNA here is from genome assembly GCA_947086495.1 of Morpho achilles. NCBI lineage: Eukaryota > Metazoa > Arthropoda > Insecta > Lepidoptera > Nymphalidae > Morpho > Morpho achilles. Next base: position 16,077,695 of record CAMTZB010000015.1, read on the forward strand.
ACTCAACCGGATACCACACGCTGGGTCAACTTACCTTAGTCGCCTTTTACGACACCTCGGTAAGAAATGAGGGTGGTCTATTCTACTCAGCCAGATACCACACGGCGGGTCGACTTACCTTAGTCGCCTTTTACGACACCTCGGTAAGAAATGAGGGTGGTCTATTCTACTCAGCCAGATACCACACGGCGGGTCGACTTACCTTAGTCGCCTTTTACGACACCTCGGTAAGAAAAGAGGGTGGTACTATTCTATTCAGCCGGATACCACACGGCTTAAATATCCCAGCAATATTATAGTCGTTATTTCGTAAATCATTGCACAGAAAGAAGATTTTCCGAATAGTAAGAAATCGCATATGTCATCAAGTACTGAAGATATTTTCGCCGAAGAGGACCGCAAGAGGGACCTCCAGAAAGGTAAAAATATATCTTTATCTTAGAAACTTAATTCAAGCCGTGTGGTATCCGGCTGAATAGAATAGTACCACCCTCTTTTCTTACCGAGGTGTCGTAAAAGGCGACTAAGGTAAGACGACCCGCCGTGTGGTATCCGGCTGAGTAGAATAGACCAACCTCATTTCTTACCGAGGTGTCGTAAAAGGCGACTAAGGTAAGTTGTCCCACCGTGTGGTATCCGGTTTAGTAGAATAGACCACCCTCTCTTACCGAGGTGTCGTAAAATACGACTAAGGTAAGTTGATGTCAGGCAGGCGGCCGGTCATAAAAACGCAGCCAAATCATATGACAACATGTTTATAACATGTTGTGCCAACCCCACTTAGAGTGGGATAAGGGCAGGAGGATGATGATGATCTTAGATACTTAATTCGTTTAATTGTAAAGATTGAAAAATATATTATACTTTTCGGAATTTCATAGTATTAAGGCGATGATAATATTATTTTTTTTTAAATTAAAATAAGAAGACGGTCTTCTTCCATTCTCCTCTAAAATTCAACTCTGGCGCCACTCCTTTAATATGCATATCATTTTTCACACAATCCATCCATATATAACATATATATATATATATGTATGTATATATATATATATATATATATATATATATATATATATATATATATATATATATATATATATATGAATATATACCTCAGTACTTTTTTGCAAAATAAAAAAAGAACCTTAAAAAAGAACAAAATAATACGGTAGGTGGGGGCTGGATCCTAGTTTTACATTTCTCGCGACCATCCGTTCCCCGAATAAGCTACGCTGACTTGACAGTTACTCAAAAATTCAATACAATTTATTATTATTTTTTTATGCCCAAAAACAGGGATGGAACGAATTTAAAAAAATTAACCTAGCTAGATTCCGAGATTCCGTAAATATACATATATATATATATACTTTTATTCATATATACATACAATATTACCTCATTTAAATATTAAATATTTATTTTTAATGCCCTAAACAGTGATGAAACAAATTTATAAAAAAATTTTACCTAGCTAGATCGATGTTTCTCCCCCAAATCCCCTACACGCTGTATTTCAGGAAAATCGTTGGAGCCCTTTTTGAGATCCAAAAATATATACATATAAATATAAGATTAAATCATTTAAATATTAAAGATATCTATCTATCTATCTCTTAAAGATATATTTTGATTTTGTTCCTCGCAGGAAATATCTGCCACTGCCATTACAAAATGATATACGTACCGACGGTGAGATCAAGTCCACAGCATCCCGAGGAGCACGGGGAGATCAGTCCGGTTGAAATTTGTAAGTAATATTACAATACAAAACTAATGAGAATATTATTTTGCTATAATCCGCGATAAAATTTAATATATCTTATGCTAAATGTAGACTGTACTATTCGTTCTTATACCTGATACATGCAGAATTTGTAAGAACTCGTGCACTACCCAATGCCTATAACACAACAATACACACATTCACCCCCACAATCTCAACAATTGTTTCGCCCCGTAACCGAAGCATCGTCAGGAGATAGACTCTACGACAAAATCGCAAAGCTATTTACATTTAGCATTACAAATACTTTTTTTTATCGCGGATTATAGCAAAATAATATTCACATTACTTTTGTATTATGGACCTCTGCAAAGTAACGCCAAATTATATAAATTAATATTACTTTTTTTTGTACAGAACGCCATGTGGCGGCTCAGTAGAATAGTACCACCCTCATTTCTTACCGAGGTCTCGTAAAAGGCGACTAAGGTAAGTTGACCCGCCGTGCGGTATCCGGTTAAGTGGTATAGACCACCCTTTTTCTTACCGAGGTGTCGTAAAATACGACTAAGGTAAGTTGACGTCAGATAGGCGGACGGTCGTAAAATACGTAGCCAAATCATGTAGAACATGTTTATAACATGTTGTGCCGCCCCCACTTAGAGTGGGATAAGGGCAGATATCCCGTTTTATTATGTTATCCGCGTTGAATAACAAGCTTTTGTTTTCTCCGGGAAAAGTATTAAATGTTTTATAGCTGTCCATAACAGTTTTATTATACATTGTAATGTATACCCGATTTAGTACAACGTAGTTACAAAAGCTGTGGTAGCCCAGCGGTAACACCGTGCGACTCTTTCGAGGAGGTCACGGGTTCAAACCCGGGCAGACACCAATGAGTTTTTCCGTTAAAACTATCAATTAGACACATATCTAATTGATAATTGCAATTTATCACACGCTTTTCGGTAGAGGAAAACATCGTAAGGAAACCTGCATATCTGTAAAGAATTCTGGAGATATGTGTAACCTACCAATCCGCATTGGACCGGGTCGCGGTCTGCCTGACGTCAACTTACCTTAGTCGTAGTTATTTTACGACACCTCGGTAAGAAAGGGTGGTCTATTCTACTAAACCGGATAGCTCACGGTGGGTCAATTTACCTCAGTCGCTTTTTTACGATACTTCGGTAAGAAATCAGGTTGGTTTGTTCTACGCAACCGGACAGCACACGTTGGGTCAACTTACCTCAGTCGTCTTTTACGACAACTCGATGAGGAAATGAGGGTGGCCTATACTATACTGAGCAGGATACCACACGGCACCTACGAAAATTGTGACGTAACGCCCTGTTACTATCCCAATGTTGGATAAAGACTCTCTCCGATTTTGGACAGAAGGATTGGAGCTAAGACCTACCACGCTGCTCCAATGCGGATTGGTACACATATTCCTAAAATTTAGAGATAAATAAATATATTTAAATTTAAATATATATAGGATTCCTCACGTTTTCCTTACTTAGTTAGTTTTAATAGCAAAACTCATTCGTACCCCTTGGTTTTGAACCCATGATCGTGTCTAGAGAGCCGCACGGTCTCACCGCTAGGCTATCACAGATTTTCGTTAACTGTATTGTAACTTTATATCAATCAGTGGAAGAACCACCGCCCCTGACTCGCGTGTGCCCCTGCGCTGGATGGGAGAAGCCAATTGTGCCTGATGAAATTGAGCCATACTGTCTACAGTTCCGAAATATACCGATAAGGACCGGTAAGAACTGGATTAATATAAGTATATAAAGTTGCCTCTTCAGGTGACAAGAGGGTTGACTTCTTTTTCGCACAAAGAATCAGCTTAGCGATTCAGCGCAGAAACGCTGCTAGTAATCTTGGGACCATTCCACGTGGGAACGATTTGTATAGTCCTAGCGTGTAAGTAATTTAAGATATATAAAAACTTTATACGTTTTTCTCAATGATATTTTATTTTATTGCGATTTTTTTACAATTTTCATTATTTTATTAACTTATATTTATTAATTTTATATATTTTTTAAATTATTTAATATTTTAATCATCTAACCTTTCCTCATACAAAGTGATACCACACTAAATGAATCCACTGTTCACTTAAACGTATAAGATAAACTTTGCCATAATTCAATTTTCCTAAATATTGTTTAAATAAAAAAGTATTGTCTATCATCAATATAAATACATATATTTTAATAGAGATTTAGCAAAGAAGTAATGGTTGACTGATCTGTACAATAACATTACAGTTCTGTCTCCCTCGCACTTGCGTCTAGTCTCCGGTCAACGTTATGCATTACATACGAAATGAAATGGATAAACTTGACTGAGATTACGAAATGGTACGGTCATTCACACTTTTATATCATGTATCTTTTATTCAAAACGTAAAATAATTTGTGTGACTAAATTACTTCATTAAATTAACTGAAATTTTTCATATAGGCTGCTAAGGTGAGTAAACACTTGGAATTAAAATTAATCTCGGTTTGTTGGTACCATATATATATATATTTGTATAATTTTAAACGGTTGTGTGCAGTGCGGTCGCGCACGCTGGTTCTACGGAATGTGTCGCGACTGGACGCGCGCTGGCGAGCTGCGGTGCGGCGCTGGCCGCGGCGACATACAAGAACTGTCGACAAAGGTAACAATTATATTAACATTCTACGATTATTTTAACTTTGATATTCATATCAGTGCGTAAATAACTTGAATATGTTTAAGCCTAGTACAAAAGGTTCAATTTCACCAAATTTTATCCACATCATTTAAACCGATTAATAGTGCAAGCGTCACTGATATACAGACAGAAAAATAATATTACCTATAGACTATAAACACTTATAATGTGAAGCCCGGTATTGCAATCGACACCTGTTAAAGAAATAACAAAAGATATGTGACTATATTAGATTTCAACAAATTCAATTCAAACACCGCGCCGTGTGGTATGCGGCTAAATAGCATAGACCACCCTCATTTCTTAACGAGGTATCGTCAAAGGTGAATAAGGTACGTTGATCAGCCGTGTGGTATCCGGTTGAGTAAAATATATCACCCCCTTTCTTACCAAGGTGTCTTAAATACGACTAAAGTAAGTTGACGTCAGGCAGGCGGCCAATCGTAAAATACGTAGCCAAATCATGTGACTGAATGTGTATAACATGTTGTACCGATCCCACTTAGAGTGGGATAAGGGCAGGAGATGATTAGATTGCAACAAATTTATATTGACAATAAGTTGACGTTTGTGCTTTTTTTTTCGTGGTATATGAATAAAAATAAAATAAATTAAATATTGCGTTGGGAGCACCAAATAAAACTGAGCGCAAACAAGTTATAATAAATGAATAAGCAATTACAGTCATATTGATTGCATATTGAAAGCTTTGTAGGAGCTTCGCCGCAGAAGCTTTTAAGCAATTACGTTGATTGGATGAACGCGACCCAGTATATACACTGGCGACACAAATATTAGAAAAGAGACTAACTTTTTAATTAGAGGTAACTTTTGCTTTGAAGTGGTATTGCTCTTTTTATATCTAAGTACTTTTTTTTTAATTTTAGAAGTAAGTATGTAAAATGTTTTTATTTAATATACATTTTTTAAGTTTCGATCATAAAAAGGAATATTGAATGTAAGGATTAAAACTAAAGACATTTTTGGTATAAAAGTAATAATAAAATTATTTTACTAACATACGCGATAAAGTAAAATAGAATATATATAATGCTACATGTAGAGTGGACTGACCGCTTTCATACCTGATACACGCAGGATTCGTAATAACACATGTACACCACCACCACGATACACAAGCACTACATATATTCACTATCACAAACTCAACAAAATCAATGCGATTTTGTCGTGGAGTCTATCTCCTAATGATGTTTTGGTTGCGGGGTGAAACACAGTTAGAATGGGCATGGTTATCTTTAAAATATATTTTAGATACATGCTATTCCACACTTTTCTGTAGACCTATTAAAGGGAAATAATCCTAATAATCCTATCCCATCTTACTAACATTAGAAATGCGAAAGTTTGTGAGTATGGATTTATGTTTGTTACTCTTTCACGGCGAAAATGCTGTACCAATATCTATAAAATTTAGCACAATTATTCCTTATACACTGGAATAATATATAGGCTATAGAAATCCTGTTAATTTTACAGGAATAAGATGACATTGAACCGCGACAACAGTCCACGCAAACGAAGTTGCGGGTAAAAGCTAGTCCTGTCACACATTATTCAGTTATATCTCAAAGGGATTACGCGTTTTTGATAAAAGGCGGCTAACTTTATACAACTTTCGTTAAATTTCAATCAGTTCACACAAAACCTTAACATTATATACATAAACTTTTCTTATGCAATACTCAATTTAACTGTTGACGAAAATCGCATCAAATTCCGTTCAGTAGATTTTAATTATTGCGGTAACACCGTGCGACTCTTTCGAGGAGGTCACGGGTTACAACCCGGGCTGAAACCAATGAGTTTTTCTGTTAAAACTTATGTATCTAATTGATAATTAAAATTTATCACACGCTTTTCGATGAAGGAAAACATCGTGAGGAAACCTGCACATCTCTAAAGAATTCTGGAGATAATTAATGTATAGAAATCAGCTATACTCACGTGTTATTTTATCGGATGAGCCCGACTAGTTTCAAGCCCATACGTCGTAACGCCGCGTAAAGAGCTCATGAATAAGAGCCCCGTATGGGTCAGAAACTAGTCGAGCTCATCCGATAAAATAACACGTGAGTATAGCCGGTTTCTATACATTAATTATGAATAGTACTCACGATAGTTTGAATTCAAAATTCTGGAGGTAAGTGTAACCTACCAATCCGCACTGGAGCAGCGTGGTAGGTCTTAACTCCAAACCTTCTCTCCAAAAACGGAGGGAAGAGGCCTAGGCCCAGCTGTGGGATAGTAACATGCCGCTACTTACTTACTTAACAGACGTAGAGGGGAGAAGATTTATTTTGAAAATATCTTTTATAAAATGTTTTGAGTTTTGAATATCTACGATCCATTTTATGATCGAAAAATACATTACATTTTTATTCAAGCAGAATTGTTTTTGTTAGACGTCGTTTTGTATCAGTATTCAGATGGGTGTTCACCACCCACTATAACATTGTTCTTTCACTATAATAAAAACCGGTCTTTGATTTGTGAACGATTTGTAAGTCTAAATCAAACTTGTCTCCGATTCGCGAGACAAAGCTTTCGTCGCGTCAATACACATTCAAATCTAACCTAAAGTTCTTTAATCTTAATAAATATAAAAGCGAAATTCTGTCTTTTCAACAATGATCTCAGATGTGGTGGGGTTTATATTTATAACGTATAAAAGCTTTAATACCTATACAGTTAACTGCTGGATTCAAAATATTTATTCCATTGGTTTGATCCAATCCGGCTCGAAGGACCAAATGTATGTGGAGTCTGTAGACCGTAAGTATGATTTGTAAAGTCTTGTAGTATTACTATATATACTTATATAGTACTAGTATATACAGAGTGGTACCAACAATACGAAATTAAATGAATCCACTTAAACGTATAAGATGACTTTGGCATATTTCACTTAGATATCGTTAAAAAAGGTATTTTTGAAGAGAAATATTATCTGGCTTTGTTTCTTAATGGTTGAATAACTTGGCGTCGTGGGTTTGTTCAAAAAACAGGCGAAAATATGTTTTCTGAGAAAAATGAGAAAACTATAATGCTATGGCATTATAGTTTTCTCTCCTTGGCACTTGTCGTCATACTCGTTAGTTTCTCGATCAAGGTTATGCATTACATACGAAATGGAATAGAATTGGGTACGGTCATTCACCCTTCTATATCTTGTATCTATTATTCAAAACGAAATTTTTTATATAGGCTGCTAAGCTGTGTAAAAATTAAAATTAATGTCGTATGGTCGGTAGCCTGTATATTTTTGACAACAGAGCAATGGGCTGGCGACGTTCATCCCTCAGGGGTGGTGTTGGACTGTGCTCCTGCTGGAGGCACGTTGGGGGCTCGGAGCAGCGTCCAGGTGCAGGTGGCCGTGTACGCGGACTGCTGGGGGCTGTACCGAGACCAGATACTGATACAGGTGAACAACTTTCAACCAGATCCAGTTTAATTCATTTGCATGATAGCATATCGTCCTAGTTAATGTAAAGAATCAATTATCAGCTAAGCCCAACTAGTTTCAAGCTCACAGGATAAAGTATAAGGATATCGGATTAAGAGCTCATGAATAAGGGGCCAGTCCTTTATTCATGAGCTCTTTCAGACAACAACAGTTGTCAAAAATTGTAGTGTACTGTACTGTGTGTAATAACCACTAGTCGTTATAGGAGTTAATCAACAAATAAAACTATCTCTATTTAAAGAATCAATCATCAGCTAACCCCAACTAGTTTTAAGCCCACAGGATAAAGTATAAGGATATAGGATAAAGAGCTCATGAATAAGGGGCCTGTCCCTTATTCATGAGCTCTTTGAGACAACAACAGTTGTCATCAAGTGTAGTATACTATACTGTGTGTAATAACCATTAATTGTTAAAGGGGTTAATCAAGAAATAAAACTCTATTTCAGCCAGTGTAGATATTTACAGAATTTGTCAGAAAATGTATTTCGGCTTTCCAGTAGATACTTCAGTGCTTACAAGTCCATACAAGTTCTTTACTGATCGTTATTCGAATACTAAATCCCAGAGGCGCCGCATAAAACTGCTTATAGAGGAGTCTAATCGATCCAGCAAGTCTATTTCTCGATTATTCCCAAATCGCAATTACTGCGATAGAGATACAAAACAAAATTTGTAAACAAACGAAAGTTCTAGAATAATGACGTCTATGTAATTTGAACTCTATTTTTATGAGTTACGATACATTTTTGTATGAACATAACAATAATTTAAGCAAGTAATACTATGTCAAGGTTTATTTACAATTTTGCTAAAAAAAACGTTATAGACTTAGGTCTAGGTCATCAGGTTGTCCTTTTATTTTCAACTTAGCTTGTTCTTTGTAATTTAGTATGAAATTCTTTAAAGTATTTTCGTTTTGTCGTTTCTACGAATATGAAAGGCATTGTAATTTATAGAATTAGGCGTTGCTTTGCGCAGATCCATAATACAAAAGTAATAATAAAATTATTTTGCTATAATCCGCGAAGAAGTAAAATAGAAAATATATATAATGCTAAATGTAGAGTGGACAGTCCGTTATTCCGCTTTACGATTTTCTTTTTCGCTTTGCGACGATCCGCTTTGCGATTTTGTCGTGGAGTCTATCTCCTGATGATGCTTCGGTTGCGGGGCGAAACGATTGTTGAGTTTGTGATAGTGAACGTGTGTAGTTCCTGTGTATCTTGGTGGCGGTGGTAGAGGTTTGTGCCTGTGTTTTTACGAAACCTGCATGTATCAGGCACGAAAACGGATTGTCCACTCTACCATTTAGCATTACATATATTTTCTATTTTACTTCATCGCGGATTATAGCAAAGTTATTTTATTATTACTTTTGCATTCCATTGTCTTTACTTTCTATTTTTATTTGATGTTTCGACATTTGTTATTGGACATAGGTTTCATATATTTCTGTCTCAATTCACACCACCAAGGCTTTGCCGATTTTATTCCCGGGCTTACACCAAATAATAGGGATAGATTCTATCGATTATTAAAAATCGATTTTTTGGTTAAGGACTAATCGATTTTTGAATCGACTTTTTCACTCCAATTCACATCCGTACTTAGTATTTAATAGATTTTTACTCGATTACGGATTGACGCTCTACTAAACTCAGTCGGATGGAAAAAGCTAATGTCTGTAGTCGAGCGCTTATAAAAGCTATTTAAGCTCATTTAAACTTGGCTATATTAAAATGAGTGGTGGGAGAAATAGCTTTCTTACAACTTTCAAATTGCAACTTACTTTTTATTCAGTCGACCTAAAATTTTGGTCCCAATCGTTTTGAGTTTGTGGGTCGAAGCGAGTCTTAAAGTTGATTTTTTATTCTGTTTACGAGTTCGACAAACAGGGGTCCTTTGGGTCGAATTTGCATAATTGTTTTGTAAATATTTCAAGAGTTCGGGTAGTTTTTTGATTCTGGGCGATAAATATTGTATTGTACGGTAAGGATTTTTGTATCTTTGTAGACCTAATTACGTGGAAGGAGGCTGCAAAAGGGTTTATTTTTATTCAAATTCAAAATATTGTTTATTCAAGTGGACTGTTGTAAGTACTTTTGAATCGTCAAATGTTTTAAAGAAGCTACCACTACTACTAAACCAGCAAGAAACTCGACGGATAATCTGTTTAGATGACTGAATTTTACTTCATTCATCCAGGCTAGTTAGTGGATACAAATTTCTTGCTCAAGACCGATTGTCACGCCGAGCGTCGTTTTTTAATATGTGCCAAATTTAATTAATACTGGTTAAGCGGTTTAGTCTTGAAAGCGTAACGTTGAAGCTTTCGTGTTTTGAATATTTGTGTGCATTTGAAGATGTATTTTCGTTTGTGTAATTAAGTTTTTTTAAAGCTTTTTGTAACTTGCCTTGTATGTATGGTGGAATTTTGCAAGTTAAATTAAACAAACTTTTCGGTGTCCGATTGAGATGAAATTTTACATACTGGTCCAGTCTCTATGACAATGCATATTTATGATAAGCATGACCTGATGCTGCCAGTATTGGCTCCAGACGAGGGAACTCCTCAATAGTTCACAATGGGGACATGTTATTTTGTTAAAAGCTTTTATTATGTATACCTAACTTTATATTATTATTTTGTATGGCTAAATAATGTTCACAGTACAGGTAGAGAACGTAGAGCCGTTGGTGATTGATGTTTGGATCGAGTCGGTGGGCGAGCCGCTCCAGTTTGCATTGCGGCCTGTGGACGCGCACCTTGCTCATCCCGTGCTTTGGTAAGTTAATTAAATAGCGACCCCATAGAGATATAATACTAGGAAGCTAGACAGTGGACATACGAACGGCGGCACAAGGCAAACAAATCCAGGCGGCACAAGATCGTGTGCAATGAAATACCTATAAAGACGCATATGTCGAGTTGTGGACGTTTATTAGTTATGACGTTATTATTTTGAATAGATAGATAGATAGAATATTAAATTAGTAACTAATCAATTAATAATTAATAAAAAAAACTAAATCAATAATATAAACTGCGTAATGCAGTGAGGCGGCCTTATCGCTAACAAGCGATCTCTTCCAAGCACCCTTAGAGAGATAGAGAGATGCAGAGAGAGAAGGGCGCTAGTCTTAGAATAAAAAGGAGCGCAAATTAGGCTTCTTATCTGTCTCTTTTTTATCTGTGATTAGACAAAAAATGTTGGGGTCTCTGATGGGAGAGGGAAGATGTTCCCTCTCTTATTTATTCGATAGTCAGCTAGGCCCGACTATCGCTTATAGACTGTACAATACTGTGACCACTCTACGCTTGACGTGAACTCAACGCTTGTTAAATTGTTTTGTTTTTGTTGTAAACAGGATGTCGTATGCCGATCCGGAGCGTGTCGTGCACGTAACAAACACGTCCCGTGCCGACCTCGTCACTTACGTCTATCTACTGAGAGAGAGCGGTAAGCTGGTCTGATGTGCTGTGATGTACAAACTTGAATCAAACCTCCAGCCTCCTTTCTTACCGAGGCGTCGTAAAAGGCGACTAAGTTAAGTTGACCCACCGCGTGGTTTCCGGTTGAGTAGAAGAGACCGCCCTCTTTCTTACCGGAGAGTCGTGAAACTAATAAAGTAAGTTGACGTCAGGCAGGCGGCCCGTCGTTAAATACGTAGGTAGCCAAATCATGTGATATATTTATAACATGTTGTGCCGACCCCACTTAGAATGGGATAAGGGCAGGAGGACGATGAAACAAAAAGCCTCGGTAATAAATGACCGTGGTCTATTCTACTCCACCGGATACCACATGGCGGGTCGACTTACCTTAGTCGTCTTTTACGACTTACGGCTTTTTGTATCAAACTCCTTTTAATATATTTTTTAAACCGCTGTAACGGCAACACTAAAATTTAATTTATATTTATATATACCTAAGTATTGTATATATATTAGTATAGTATTGTACTCACTCACAGCTTAATATTTTTATTTATCAGCGAGTTTGTGTAAATTTAAATATATTTTAGAGTACCCACAAGATGAACTCCCGTTTCGTGTTTATCTGCGTCTCTTCGATGTGAACCCTGGGACTTGCCCCTGCGTCTCAGCGTTTGATTGTAAGTGAAATTATTGCAGTTTAAATATATAATATCTGGGTGACCGAGCCTTGCTAGGTAATTTTTTACAATATAAAGAAAAGAAACTTCAAAAAAAAAGAAAAAATAATAGGTTAGGAGGGGCTCCTACCTATTTTCATATCTCGCGACCACCCGTTCCCCGAATAAGCTACGCTGACCTAACAGTTAATGGCAAAAATTCAATTCAATATAAATTCTAGTATTTTCTAATGTCCAAAAACAGGGATAAAATGTTTTTTTTTTAAATAAAACCTAGCTAGATCCAGTTTTCTCCCCCAAAACCCACATGCTGAATTTCAGGAAAATCGTTGGAACCGTTGCCGAGATTCCGCAAATATATATATACATACAAGATTAACTCATTTAAATATTAAAGATTAGTAATAGTCCAGTAATCTTAAAATGACTAAATATGGAGTGAATGTACTCCTTTAAGCCAAAGTGACTAGATTACAAAATCAATCAATCATTTTTTAAATGTCGTAGAATGTATCCCTCAAAATAAATTCATCGCTCCGCATTGTTGCAATTCGTTATATTGGTGTCTAAAAAAATCACATTGGTCTCTACCCGGGTTTGAACCCGGAACCTTCTTAAAAGAGTCGCACGGTGCTACCGCTGGGCTATCACAGCTCATGCGAAATATTCTATACATAAAACCGTACTATTAACCTAAATCTTCCAGGTGAAAGCAATATTTTTCAGTAAAAACTGAACAAATATCCATTCTGTATCATATCAAACACATACAGACACCTTTTGGGGACTTTGTTTTATAATGAGTAAAGATATGACATTTACATACGATATAAATTTTTTGACAGCAAAGTCTATAGAAGGAGAAATATCCGGTAACAGCTGCAACTCAGTAGATATGGGTACAGGCGTGGATCTCTTTTTGGCTCCTGACTATGGGGTGCAAGAAGAATGTTCTTATCAGGTAAGCCATACTGAGTGAGCGTGTTTGTACATGTTTAATGACCTAGCGGAAGCGTTGGGAAGACAATTTTGGATTCACAGTGGGACCACTATGGAAGAGAATAGCGAAAGAGAGATGCTTGAAAAGAGTTATAGGAGGCTTTTGTCGAAAACAGCAAATATATATATATATATATATATATATATATATATATATATATATATATATATATATATATATATACAAGCTGTGATGGCCCAGCGGTGCGACCGTGTGAATCTCTAGAGACGATCACGGGTTCGAACCCGGGCAGACACCAATGAGTTTTTCTCTTAAAACTTATGTGTCTAATTGATAATTGCAATTTATCACACGCTTTTCGGTGAAGGAAAACATCGTGAGGAAACCTGCATATCTCTAGAGAATTCTGGAGGTATGTGTAACCTACCAATCCGCATTGGAGCAGCGTGGTAGGTCTCAGCTCCAATCGTTCTCTCCCAAAACGGAGAGAAGAGGCCTATTCTCAGCAGTGGGATAGTAACAGGCCGTTACTTACTTTTATACTTTTATATATATATATATATATATATATATATATATATATATATATATATATATATATATATATATATATGTCACGGAAACATTTTAAATTGACTGGTGAATCTTTAAAACATTAACTGACATTTCTAAATAATTAATATGATGACTAATATAATGTAATTCATAGAATTAGGCGTTACTTTGCGGAGATCCGTAATACAAAATTTATACTAAAATTATTTTGCTATAATCCGCGATGAAGTAAAATAGAAAATATATATAATGCTAAATGTAGAGTGGACAATCGGTACCTGATACATGCAGGATTCGTAAAAACGCATGCACAAACCTCCACCACCGCCACCACAATACACAAGCACTATATACGTTCACTATCACAAACTCAACAATCGCTTCGCCTTGCAACCGAAGCATCATCCCACTGTTGGGCATAGGCCTCCGTTTTAGGAGAGAAGGATTGGAACTAAGACCTATCATACTGCTCCAATGCGGATTGGTAGGTTATACATATCCCTACAATTCTCTAGATATATGCAGATTTCTTCACTAATCAAATAAATCAATCAATTAAAATAATCTTTATTCAAATAAGCTCTTTCAAGCATTTTTGAATCGTCAAGGATCAATATGATTAATGAAGCTCCAACTGGTTCGGAATGTTGTTCTTATCGAGAAGAACCAGAAAGAAACTCGGTGGTCAATCTTTTAAACATTTTCAATGTTACATTATTAAACCGCAGTCCTTTATGAAGCTGAAAGGATTTTCAAATCAGGCTTTTTTATTATCCAAATAATGTTCAATTTTGTAATATGCTTTACGTATAAGTACATCTCTTATACTTAACTTAAACCTTTCTGTAGACTGGTCTAGTATCGATTGCGGAATTTTATTGTAGAAGCGAATACCGAGGTGATCGAATGAGATGGTAACTCTGCTGCTCTCTCTCGTATGTCTATGATATACATCGAATTTCGTTTTATACATCTGGATATTTTTCCGTAATCGTAATCATGGATATAAGTAAAATAATTCTGTATTTTTGTATTACCGACGTCCGCTAAATAATGCCTAATTCTACAAAGGGTTAAAGGTAGTGTTAGTAAAGCAGTTTTACTTACGTTCTCACTTATAAAATGTACTTCCTGTTGTAATATACAGGTTGAACCATTACAAATGTATATCAAAAGCGGTGCGCGCGCTACGTTGTCTGTACGTCGTTTGCAGAGACATGGGCTTGCACCTTCTACAGTGCTGCTGCTACGATCGGTGGTCGAAACACGCTCTGGGTAAATTTACTGATACATATTAGGGATCGTATGTACTTATGCTACTAATATTAAAAATTCGAAAGTTAGTGAGTATGTTTGTAACTCTTTCATGGCGAAATCGCTGAACCAATATGGATTAAATTTGGCACAATTATTCCTTTTACACCGGGGTAACATATAGGCTATATAAATCCTGTTAATTCTACAGGAATAGGATGATGAAAAGCACTATCAATTATCAACCTATCACGCGACAACAGTCCACGCAAACGAAGTTGCGGGTAAAAAGCTATGCATAAATTAACGCAAACAAGTCCTCACACAACGCCAATATGTCTGCTCTCACGCTCCTGTACGCATATGCACATATGCATGTACACATGCACGCTCGCATGTATTGCATTGTACAGGGGCACCGAAGGAATCATGCAAGCTAGTATAAGCCACACACACACGCACACACAGACACACACACACAAGTATACATGCTAAAACGCACACACGTACGTATGCATGCTTTTCAATTAACTTACGAATATCTGAAGCATTATTTTAATTTTTATTAATGCATTATTTTAATTATCAATCTTTCCAAACCCTCTGCATTTTATAGTTTTTCAACATCAAGTATTTAAATGTTTTCAATATTGTGAATTGTGTGCATATTTCTATTTTCATTTTCAAAACAATTTTGCTTTGTGATGAACTTTAAATTTAATATTTCAGTAAAAGTTCAGTTTGTTCGCAAAAAACTGTTCTTGTCGCAGTAGAAATATCATTTAAAATTAAAAAGCGTTTCAATTCTGCATTTTGTACTGAGCTTTGTTTTTATTAAAGCATGTTAAAGAATTTGCTATTCTTTTGCGTAAATTTAAGCGTTAAGGTCGTCTATACCAAAATGTGTTATTTCCATTTTCCCGTGCAAAATCTTCTTCAAAGTTAGATTCAGCCCTTCAATACGCGCCGTTCTAAGCATTGGTCGGTCTCACAGAAGACTCGCTCTTTGAAATTTTCTCCTGCAAAGCTTCTGCGCTTGCCCTGTCTCTCAAATCAACCAATCAAAGTAATCATTATTCAAGTAAGCTTTTTACAAGTACTTCAAGCTGTATCAAGAATCAATTAGATTTAATGAAGCTACAACTGGTTCGGAATGTTGCTCTTACCGAGAAGAACTATTAAGAAACTCGGTGTTTAATCTTTTAAACTTTTTCAATTTACATTATTTAAGTGCAGTCTTGTTTGAAGCTGAAAGGATTTTCAAAACATTTTTACCATTCAGATAATCTTAATGTGGTTGTCTGGCAGAAATCGCTGCTAAGCGATAAGACCGCCTCTTTGTACATGTCTTCTAAGTAGAAGTTTTTTTGTGTACTCTGAAATTTTTGTTGTGCAATAAAGTATATTAAATAAAAATAAAATAAATAAATGTGTAATAGCTTTACGCTTATGCATAGTTCGGACACTGAATTTAAAGTTATCTTTAGATAAGTAAGAATATAATATGGATTTGGTGAAGCTGTCAATGGTGTATGGTTTTAGCATTAGCCGATTCACCAAAGCCAATTGTTATTTTGTAGATGCTAATAGTCTGGTTTCACTTGTCCATTCGTATGGCTCCTGCTTATCCCATCTCATTCTGCATCAGCCCTGGTTGGTACCGTCCACCGCCGCCGCTGCAACTCCTTAAGCTTCGAGAAGCTCAACGTATTCCCCAACTCCAGGTGTCGTGTTCTGAGCTGCGAGTGTGTCTGTGTGCGCTGCATCTACCTGCTAACGAAACATTGAGGTTAGTGTTTTACATGTTGTATTAATGCATTGAAGATTCTATTGCTAGTATCCATTGTTATGGATGTAGTAGCCCAATAACAACTTAGTGTGTCTAGTCGCCTAAATCATAGGGATTAAAGAATTTCCTTCCTTCCTCAGTCGTTCACTCTTGACGGAGTGCTCAATGATGGTTTGCATCCGTTATTGTAGCTCTTGTAATGCGCCTCCATTTGTCTCGGTCTTCAGCGTCTCTAGCACACTGGACTACGGATTTTTGAGTTAATGATCGTATCAGATCCGTCCAACGCGTGGGTGATCGACCGCGTGACCGCTTGCCTTCAACTTGTCCCTGGACAACGAGTCTTTCCATACAGTGTGATCAAAGAATACAGACTCTAAAATAAATTCTAAATACGAAATACAAGAATATGATTACCTAAGTTGAATAAGAATATTTTTTATCTACTCTGATACTATAAAACAAATATTATAAAACTGAAACCAAAATTCTTATGACAAACATTACGCACAGGCCAAAAATAAAAAATTAAAAAGTTTTATTACGATACTGGTCTTGTATGGACACCTGTATCATAATATAACTTTTTAATTATAACGATACACCTATACAACCTCCAGCTGGACCAAGGAGGTTGAACCTGTACCTTAAAAAAAAGGTTTCCACGAACGAGTCCGCGGCGACGCAAAAACCTCGTGTTACAAGAACCCTTTATTATGCAACAGTATCATAATCCACTATTATTAACAAAGTACCTATTAAGTAATTTTTAAAACCTATTAGAAACTAAAAATTGTGATTTTTACTGGTGTTATTTGATTACTGTACTATATTTTCATAATTTGGATAGATTTAATCCTACTGGTAAATAAACAGACAGACGCTTGGTCTCAGTTTATATATTATTTATTATATACATTATAACTTTAATAAAGTTTGGCTGACGTTACACGGATGTTAGGCCGCCATGGTTCTAATTTAGTAATATGTTCGGATCTAATAATGAGAATAAAAATCAAATTATTGATTGCTGTTTATTTTTTTGGGATGTAAAGTTTCATATAAAATATTATAACCTTTATGAAGGGTCCGTAAAAGATTCCGTGTGCAAAACATTGGAGATGGTTCATTACAAACGCGTGCGGTTACTGCGCAACCTTGGAGCGTTGACCGTGCGGTTTCTACGTGCAGTGCGCATTGTACGCGCAGTGACCGCAGCGGCCAGTGCGAAGAATTACGCTTAGAGCTGCTTGCTCGTAGCTCGGCTGAGGTAAACTTACAGAACTGTTGATTGTAAATAACTTGCGATATACCTTATAGTAAGGTGGAATGGTGCTCTTGATGAGTCAATCAGCGAAGGGAGGACAAGGTCTCACGATGTTGTCCTTAAGGGAAAACCGTGTGACAAATTGTAGTTGTCTATGAGATATGTTAGGTTTAATTGTAAAATCATTGACGACTGCCTGGGGTTTACAACGTGACGTGGCTTCTAGTTTAAAGGGAGAATAAGTATCAAAAGCAGTAATAATAAAATTATTTTGCTATTATAATTCGCGATGATGTAAAATAGAAAATATATATAATGCTAAATGTAGAGTGGACAATCGGTTATCATACCTGATACATGCAGGATTCGTAAAAACACATGCACAAACCTCCACCACCGCCACCACAATACACAAGAACTACATACGTTTACTATCACAAACTCAACAATCGTTTCGCCCTGCAACCAAACCATCATCAAGAAATAGACTCCAACCAAGACCAAAATCGCAAAACTTTGCGATTTTGGTCGTGAAATAATTTTATTATTACTTTTGTATTATGGATCTCCGCAAAGTAACGCCTAATTCTATAAATAATCAAAAGCGGTGTTCATTGTTAGAGAGCCAAACTCTTGCCGAAACTTATAGTGTAAAGTAACTTATGCACTCATAAAGGTATATCTGTAAAACAGTTATTCGTGGAAGTGTCGTTGAAGACTGCAGAGTTATGGCCGGCGTCTGGAGCCGCGTATTCTCCTAGAAATATCACCACAAGGAACCTGTTATTTTATGATGATGAAGACATCTTATTGTTGGTATGATACGTATGTTCGATACATTTATATAATAAAACTGGCTTTGCGTAGATGTTCGGCAGAGATTAGTTCGGCGTAGAAATGGTAGCGTAAAGTGACCCGGCGATTAAAGCGGACTTAATTTATTGCGTTTGTAGTTTTGTCGCAAAGAGTTTGCGATTTTGTCGTGAAGTTCTATAATCTCCTGTTTAGGAGTAATATATCTCTTGCTAATGCTTCGGTTACGGGGCCAAACGATTTTCACGTGTGAAAGTGAATCTGTGCAGTGCTTTATATATAAAAAAATAGCTTTTGTATAATGGATATCCACAAAGTTACGCCTCAATCAAAAAATGTGATGTCTAATTTTTCTCCTATTTAATTTATAAAATGTATAAAAAGTTTAGAAGAGTTTGCTTCGAATAATTAATATGGAAGAGAAAATTTAAATGAACGCTTGATATATGAATTTAAGTTTTTTAATAAATACGAAATAGTTAACGTATAAACAGCTGGCGCTGCTGCGAGTGGCGCAGTCAAGTATTTTAAGCAATTAAGCTGAAGAGTTTCAAACATCTGTGTATTTTCTGTAATTATTTTTAACTCCTGAAAGTTTGACTTGAGTTGAGTTTGATTTGTCTAAGGTTGATTTATGTTGGCAACCTTGTAAAGAGTTGGTGGAATTAAGTTGGTATCAGTACTTGACGTAGGGTGAACTTTGGTGATTGACAATTAGGAACGCCTTATGCCCATGGGTAAGGTCGAAACGATGTAAACTTGGTTTTCAAGATTTGGGGCTAAAATAATAGGAAATACGATCCAGCTAGGAAGGGCCAATTGTATGGAACTCAAATGGGCAGAGTTTGGGAAGTCACGCAAGATCTTTTCGTCTAAAATACCTTAGCGTTTGAAGGCTGAAGTTTTCTGCTAGTTGCTAGTGATGACTTATGGATCCGAAACTGATTATAGGCTTTATTTAAGCAAACTATGCTTATATGCTCAACAATTCACCATATTTATATTGTAAAATCCTTCATAAAAAAAAATGTCTTAAATTTCAGAAAGAAAGTAAATTTAAAGCCTGTGACTATTCTACTGTTGGGCATAGGCCTCCTCTGCGTATTTGGTGCTAAAACAATACGTTGCTCCAATATGGATTAGCAACATATATGCAGGTTTCCTAGCGATGTTTCGCGATGCAAAAAAGGTGTAAACACATAATTTTTAACAGAAAAACTCATTGATGTGCCCGAGGTTTGAACTCGTGACTCGAAAAAATCAGATAGTCACAACGCTATCACAGCTTTTCAACAGTCAATTTACCGCTTAGATGGAATGTGTCAGAAAGAAAAACATGCATAGCAAGGCAAATCAAATCAAAACAATCTTTTTTAATCCAAAAATCTTTTTTACAATAAACTTTTGCTAGCATTTTTAAGTCGTTTCATCAAATTAAAAAATCGATATTGATTTTTGTTTCGTTACCATTATTCTATCGATTAGTACAATTGACCTATTTATGAGGTCAACGAATATTGGCAGATCGCCAAATAAAAGTTCGAGCGAAATCAGTACACGCTTCAAATAGGTATAAATTAGCAACTTTCTGAGTAAACCTTTCGATTTCGTTTCAAACTTTTGCCATACATGTTAAATAATTTATCGAATTAGGCCCTACTTTGTGGAGGTCCATAGAACAAAAGTAATAAATATAATGTTATATTATTTTACCGCGATGAAAATAATCCACACTTGTAACAATCGCTTCTTGTCGCAACCGAAGCATCATCAGGAGATAGATTTCATGACAAAATTGCAAAGCTTAAAGAAATATTTATATAGCAGTAAGCTTGACCTACGACCTGTGCGATGACAAAGCAGTTCACTTATCTATAAATTGTAAATGCGAAAAGCTATATTATTGCCTGTTTATTTGATAAAATTTATTACAATTAACACATATACTAGGTAGCCGTGTGGTATCCGGCTGAGTAGAATGTATCACCCTCATTTCTCATAGAAGTTTTCCAAAAGCCGAGTAAGGTAAGTCGACCCGCCTTGTGGTATCGAACTGAGATGAATAGGCCACTCTCTTTCTTACCGAGGTGTCGCAAACGTCGAGTAAGGTAAATCGACCCGCCGTGTGGTATCCGGCTGAATAGAATAGACCATCTTCTTTCTTACCGACTTGTCGTAAAATACTGCAAAGGTAAGTTGACGTCACACGGGCGGCCGGTCATAAAATACCTAGCCAAACCATGTCACAACATGTTGCGCCGACCTCGCTTAGAGTGGAATAAGGGCAGCAGAATGATGATAACATATATACTGGGTTAATATAAATTAAGAGTATTTTAATGCTCAAGTTGACGTTAACTATATAGCTGGCACAAAGAATAATTTATATTTCATGTGCAGTCTATACCTCTGATTGTGGAGCTCGATATGCCAGTGCTGAAAGCGCAGCCAGCAATCATAGACTTTGGCTTCGTTAATAATGACAGTACCAGAAAAAGTTTCTTCACTGTCAACCATTCTAGTCGTGAGTATTATAATCATTTTAATCAGCGATTATTGAACACTAGGATAACGTAGGATCGGATTTGGGTTACGCGGAAACATGAAAATCAATTACTAAAAGTTATGATGTCCGGAACGTATTTCGTCAACGACGAACTTTGCTAACGTCGAAGATGTGCGCAACTATGACAGGCAAAACCAAATTTTGTTTTAAAAGACCTACTGCAAGGTTCACAGTATAGTTCGCCAGAAGAATTGTAGGTGTAGGTATACACGATTTTGGGACGAGTCCTTATATGAAGGCGTTTTGCGTCGAGATTTTGTAGACGAGACTTCTGACATGATTACGCCACTGTTTCGTCAAACGCGCTCTTCCTAATTATTGGATGCAATCTGGCACTCGTTTAAGTGGCGTTTCAAAGCGTCTTAGTACTGCAAAAGTAGAAAAGTTAAGTTTAAAAGTTATACTCGTACTTAGTTAACAGATGGTGTGGCAAGATTAAAGTGTGTGTAAATGTTTATTATTCGTCATAAAACAATAGACTACTACAAGATCATAGGTTTCCTCGAGGGATCTTCATAACACATGGTCTTGTGCCGGTTAGATCCTCGGCTGCTCGTGATCTTCGTTCGTCAGTGTATCTCGTAGGGGGTCTACCAACACTGCCTTTTCCGATGCGGTGTCGCCATACTAGCACCTCGGGACCCAAATGTCCATCGGTTCTTCAAACTATGTACCCTGGTTATTACCACTTGAGCTTCACAATATAAGATGATAATAGCTTTAAATAGTAATAAATAGTTCTGCAGGGATACCCTAGAGGATTCCAGGGAATCACTTTCTTATCGAGGCGAATAACGTTAGTTGACGTCAGGCGGCCAGTCACAAAATACCTAGCCAAATCATCTAAAAACCTGTTTATAAGATGTAAGATGACAAACGGTCCACTTTCTACATATCGGCTGCTTGGACTTGTTAGTTTTATAATTGTCCCTTTCATGTGCGATTGAAGATACAGCTACAGTAGAGCTGGTGACGCAGTGGGTTGGTGACGAGCAGTTCCAGCTGTACCCACCTTCGTTCACCCTAAGGCCTGGAGCCACAGGACGGGTGTACGTTCAGTACACAGCAAGGTATGCTAACTACACTTAGCAATTGTACTTTTAACTATCTTTTTTGTGAGAGTTTTGCAAAAATTGTCTTTATTATCTTCACTAGGATATAAAAGTATAATAGTATTTGTATTGCACTAAAATTCTCAGCCATAGCGGCTCTATTTGGCTCGGCAAGATATACGCCACAGCCACACTGCACGTCAGCTTAGCAGACAACCTAGATATCAAAGCATTTAATAGTTGCTCGAGTTTTGACAGGAAACTAGGTTTTTGACAATCTTTCCTGTTTTTATGCCTCTAAACTACATGCCATACTAATTTGTTTCAAGACTTTGTACCCTCTTTATACTTTTGTGTTTAAAGTGTAAAATATTGTAACGCAAGAAAAGTTCTGTGACTAAGGCGCAATCTATTTTGGCTCAGCCATCACCACAGCACATATTTGCCCAGAACACGACACATTAGCTTAGCTCGATATCATCTGTGACAACTTACTGAAAAGAGTTTAGGGTACAAGTGAATATGAGGCCAGTTGATGCAACCGTGCATTCGTGAGCTCAGAATAATCGAGACAGCCAAAACACGCACAAATGTCACATTGACGGCGTCAATGTTTATTTTATATTAACCTGATTATTTGAAGCAGGTTGTATTGGAAATATGTAACGATTTCTTATTTAAAAACTCGGCAAATTAACGCCTAATTGTATAAATTGATAAAGGCCTTATTTTATTTATGTAACTTATCTCGTTAATCATCATGACTGAATCTGTTTATAATTCTACCTTGTCAAGTAACCACCAGCAATATATCTTATTGTAATGAGTATGCAAAAGTATTCATTTCTGTGTTATCTTTCTCTAGATTTCTGTTTTTAAATAATTTATGGAAGTAGGCGTTACTTTGCGGAGATCCATAATACGAAAGTAATAGTTAAATTATTTTGCTATAATCCGCGATAAAGTGAAATAGAAAATATACGAGTATATAATGTCAATTGTAGAGTGGATTATTCGTTTTCTTATACATGCAGAATTCGTAGTAACACATGCACAATCCCCCACCACCCCCACCACAATATACAAGCACTACACACGTTCACTATCACAAACTCAACAAACGTTTCGCCCCGCAACCGAAGCATCATCACGAGATAGAGTCCACCACAAAATCGCAAAGCTTTGCGATTTCACATTGATAAATTATATACCCTCTACATTTAGCATTACCGGGGTGACCCAACCTTGCTCGGTAATTTTTGATATCTCTAGTCCGCCAGAATAATCTACGCCGACTTCACAATATACAGCAAAAATAGTGTTTTATATTCAATGTAAACTTTAGTATTTTTTATACCCAAAAACAGGGATAAAACGATTTTGTTTAAATAAAACCTAGCTAGATCCATTTTTCTTCCCCAAAACTCCATACATGCTGAATTCCAGGAAATCGTTGGAGCCGTTTCCGAGATTCCAAATATATATATATATATATATATATATATATATATATATACATACAAGATTAACTCATTTAAATATTAAAGATTTTCTATTTTACTCTATCGCGGATTATAGCAAAATACTTTTGTATTTTGCTCTTTAAACCTAAACCAAATTATATTGAAGCAGGTTGTTAAACATGTTGTAACGTATGTTTGCAGTCAGTTATCTGCGGGGTCCGCTAAAGGCTCCGCCCGCGTGCGTGCGGTTTGCGCTGCGGGCGCGTGGTGTGCGGCCGGCGTGCTGGTCGTCGCGCGGCGTACGCTAGCGGCCACGCGGGAGCTACACCCAGACCGCACGGATGATCCGCATCTATTACCTGCCGACGTAAAAATCGCACTGCGTTGACAGACAAAATTACTTATCTATTTACATTATTATATTAAAAGTTGATAACCATTTGAATTTTTACGTTAGCATTTTGTATGATTGAAATTTATAATTTTTACTGTTCCTTCAACTTTTCGTGGAATATTGTTATGATTGTTTCATATTATTAAAATTCCTCTTAATTATGTACCATGTATTTATTTTTTCGTAACGGTAATATTTTTATTATATTAGCCCGGTTTATAAGCCTCAAACAAATTTTATCAATATAAGCCTTTACGACTATCAGTGAGTTCGCCGTAAAAGCGTTATAGATAGACGGAAATCGAATTAAATTGCAGCATACGAGGCAAATTTTTTTAATCCTTTTGAGGGTTGGAGGTCTATGCTGAAACGAAATACTAACAAGTAAAAAAATATTTTGCTTGAATCAAATTATAGCTTAACAATCCATTATTTTCTAAATTATAGCAAAACAACCCATTATTTTCCAAATTATGTCAAAACAATCCATTATTTTCTAAATTATAGCAAAACAACCCATTATTTTCCAAATTATAGCAAAAAAATCTATTTTTTTCCACATTATAGCAAAACAATCCATTATTTTCTCATTTACGGAACTCTGCAAAGTAACGGCTTATTCTATAAACTAATGAAGGCTCTTATTTTACTCTTAATTTCTCTCGTTAATCTGTTTATAATCTCTATTTCTCGTAACTGAATCTGTTTATAATTCCAGATTGTCATGTAACGGCCAGCAATATATCTTACTGTAATGGGTTTGCTGAAGCAAAAGCGTTTCTATGTTATCTCGCACAAGATTTCTGTTCTTTTTATCTTAACCTATTTAGATATTATCAAATCTCCCGCTTTATGGCCTACGTAAAAAAAATTGTATGCTTATATGGGTGAATATACAAGACTAAACATATTGTGAAGCTTTGATAGCCCAGCGGTGACATCGTGCGATTCTTTTGAGGGGATTGCAAGTTCAAACCCCGGGCAGGCGCCAATGAGTTTTGTATTAAAATTTATGTGTCTAATTGATTATTGCAATTTATCACACGCTTTTCGGTAACGGAAAACATCGTTAGGAAACCTGCACATCTCAAAAAAATTCTAGACATGTGTAATCTACCAACACGCATTGGGACAGCGTGGTAGGTCTTAGATAAAACCCTTCTCTCCTAAAACGGAGAGGAAGAGCCCAGCAGTATGATTGTAACAGGCTTTTACTTTACTCTACTTTTATTATCACACGCTTTTTGGTAAAGGAAAACGGAAGAAGGTACTTTCTGTAATAAATGTAACTTACTAATCCGCATTACCGCATCGTTGTGGATTAAAGTTCATACAATTCCCGAAAAGAAAGTTTAAGTCGTTGTTCAGTAATGGGATAATTACAAGCCATTTTGCTCATTTACTATTATTATATTCAGTTCTAATTATAGACATCAAAATGGCGGTAAATGGTATCCAATTCCCTCCGAGCTATTAGCATAAGCAAATACACTAATTACTCCAGAGTGATCCGTTTTAATCTGCAATTTCGTAGGCTATTATGGAATTTACATGAAGATATTCTTTTATCTTACTGGTATTTGAATGATACATTTATTCATGAACACACACTTTTGCATTCGTAGGAGGTACACGTGTTTGGGCGACCTCTTTTTTATTTCATGGCATTAGAATCTAACCTCAAATAATGACTATTCGTGATAAGAGCAACCACTGAGTTTCTTGCCAGTTCTTCTCAAGTGGTTTAGTGTTCCGAACTGGTGGTAGAATCATTCTGTCGTTGGATTTTGTAGTGAAAAGTGTTGGTGCACGGTAACGTGCCCGGCGTGATTTGCTAAACGCATTCGTTTTGTTTATTATCCATTTTAAATTGAATTAAAACTTAATTTCTAACAATATAATATTTTCTTGAAGTATTATAAATAAAAAACTACATTTTTTTTAAACAAAACAAATATATTTATGTTGTTGGCAACATCGTCTAATCTGGTCATCATTATTCTCCTGCCCCTATACTACTCTAAGTAGGGTCAGCACAACATTTATAAACATTTGGCTACGTATTTTACGACCGGCCGCCTGAATGACGTCAACTTACCTTAGTCGTATTTTATGACACCTCGGTAAGAAAGAGGGTGGTCTAAACTTGCCTTAGTCGCCTTTTACGACACATCAGTAATAAATGTGGATGTTCTATTCTAATCAGACGCCGTGTGGTATCCGGCAGAATAGAATAGTACCACCGTCATTTCTTACCGAGGTGTCGTAAAAGGCGACTAAGGTAAGTCGACCCGCCGTGTGGTATCCGGCTGAGTAGAATAGACCAACCTCATTTCTTACCGAGGTGTCGTAAAAGGCGACTAAGGTAAGTTAACCCACCGTGTGGTATCCGGTTAGTAGAATAGACCACCTTCTTTCTTACCAAGGTGTCGTGAAATACGACAGAGGTAAGTTGACGTCAGGCAGGCGGCCGGTCGTAAAAATGCAGCCAAATCATGTGACAGCATGACATGTTGTGCCGACCCCACTTAGAGTGGGATAAGGGCAGGAAGATGAGATGTTCTATTCTAATCAGCCGGATACCACATGGCGATATTTACTTTGTTTACTTTAGTACGTATAGCTAAACATCTAGATTTTACTTTGTTATTTTATATACTTACACGTCCGACGTTTCAAAGCATTAATCAAAGCCGCTAAACGAGAATGTAAGGTAAACCATGTTGCCGGGGATATTATATTTGGTTTGGGGTACTTTGAATATTCATGAGTCGGACATGTAACAAGTTTAGCGGAGGCTTGTGTAGCTGAAACCCTGCCGGGAAGCTTCGTGAAACAAATATAATGAATGGGAAAACGGAATTTATTATACCATATAATGATTTAACGTACGCCGTGTGGTATCCGGCTGAATAGAATAGTACCACCCTCATTTCTTACCGAGGTGTGGTAAAAGGCAACTAAGGTAAGTTGACCCACTGTGTGGTATCCGGCTGACTATAATAGACCATCCTCTTTCTTGCCGATGTGTCGTAAAAGGCGACTAAGGTAAGTTGACCCACTGTGTGGTATCCGGCTGAGTAGAATACACCAACCTCATTTCTTACCGAGGTGTCGTAAAAGGCGACTAAGGTAAGTTGATCCACTTCCGGCGGCTCGCCCCAAAATTAAAGGCGACCGCTGGAGCCCTGAGCAGGCTCCTCCCGAATGTGGGGGGGGCCAAATGCAGGCTGCCGGCGCCTTTACGCCGGAGTGGTTCGGTCAATGGCCCTGTACGGCGCTCCCATATGGGCGGAGCGGCTAACCGCCAAATCCCTGCCCCTGTTGCGCGGGGCGCAGAAGATTGTGGCGGTCAGGCAAGTACGGGGCTACCGGACTATCTCCGGCGAGGCGGCCTGCGCCTTGGCTGGGTCCCTTCCGTGGGATTTAGAGGCCAAGGTGCTTGCTCAGGCCTACCGCCGCAGAGTTGAAACCCGTTCATCGGGGACAAACTCTGCGGCGGTAGATGTGGATTGGCGGAGAGTAGCTCAGATAGAGCTCCTCCGCCAATGGAGGCGGCGGCTGGAATCGCCCAGTGCGGGATTCTGGACGATTTCAGCCATCCAGCCTATTCTCCAGGGCTGGGTCGCCAGGAGGCATGGGGTCCTCACCTACCGCCTGACTCAGATCCTTTCCGGACATGGCTGTTTCGGGAGGTATCTGTGGAAGGTGGCCCGGCGTGAAGCGACCGGTGAGTGCCACGAGTGCGGCGCCGAGTTTGATACGGCGTTGCACACGCTCGCAGTCTGCCCAGCTTGGGTGGTTCAGCGAGCGGAACTTGTGGCACAGGTGGGGCACGATCTCTCCCTGCCCACCGTGGTTCGTGCCATGGTGGACAGGGAGGAATCGTGGGCAGCGATGGCCTCCTTCTGCGAGGACGTTATGTCGCGGAAGGAGGCGGCGGAGCGGATCCGGGAAGTCGAGTCCTTGGATCCGATCCGTCGCAGGCGAGTGGGGCGCAGGCGACTCGCCGAAGTCCGTCGCATGCCGCCCTAACGGGGACCTGCGAGCGGTCCGAACGGGGTTCATCGGACGCTCGCTTGAGTTAGTTCCCCGAGGCGGTCGATGCATCTGGTGCTTCCGATGCATCGTCTAGCGGAGTGAGGGCCTAGTCTAGAGAGGCCCCGACCCAGAGGTGGCGCACTCTGGGGTTCAGAGTTGCTGCTGGCGGGGATGGGGGTAATGTGTAAAACGGTACCCTGTCCCCGCCACCAGCAGCGTGGTGGAGCACTGTCAGGTTTTTAGTCGGTGAGAGTCCGACATACCCGCTGCTCGTCCCCGTCGGGCGGTGACGACCCATAATGGGTTTTCCTGACATTAAAAAAAAAAAAATAAATAAATGTTGATCCACTGTGTGGTATCCGGCTGAGTAGAATAGTACCACCCTCATTTCTTACCGAGGACTCATAAAAGGCGACTAAAGTAAGTTGACCCATCGTGTGGTATCCGGCTGAGTAGAATAGACCACCCTCTTTCTTACCGAGGTGTCGTAAAAGGCGATTAATGTAAGTTGACCCACTGTGTGGTATCTGGCTGAGTACAATACCACCCTCTTTCCTAACGAGAAGTCGTAAAATACGACTAATTGTAAGTTGACGTCAGGCAGGCGGCCGGTCGTAAATTACATAGCCAAATCATATGACAATATGTTTGTAACATGTTGTGCCCCCCACTTAAAATGGGATAAGGGCAGGAGGATAAATAATGATTCAACCTGTTTGCATACCTGAACGGTCATACCCAATAACCATCTAAATAATTTCTAGAAGTAAGCATTACTTTGCGGAATTCCATAGTACTAAAAGTTATGATTGAATTATTTTTCTATAATCCGCGTTGACGTACCTTATCTATGCAGTATTAAATACCACACGTTTGAAGCCTATCTCCTGATGATGCTTCGGTTACGGAGTGCAACGATCTTAGAGATTGTCGTAGTGAATGTGTGTAGGGCTAGTGTAGTGGGTTGTTAGATACCACGATTATCACAAAACACCACCAGTTTTCTGATCGTGTATTTAATCCGGCATGTATAAGGTATGGGAATATTGCCTGCTTGCTACACTTAGCATTACATATATTCTCTTAACAAAATTATGATTCAAAAACATTATTGTGACAAGAATATTGTGCACAATATAAGAAAAACGTTGCTTAAAGCTATAGAAAAGTTTTTTTTAGTATTTTGTATCAATATTTATTTTCTACTTTTAGCACGATTGATTGTCAAAGACAAGTTTATCAAATTTGGCCGTTGGTTTAAACTAAAATTTGTAAGAAAATGTGTTTGTAAGTAAGAACAAAGTTTAAACTAAATTTGTCCTTTCTAAAGGATAAAATTAAGTTCAAAGAAGTCGGTTATGTCGGTTATACATACAGGAGAAAATTACATGAAGCGTGTAAAAAAGATAAATCTTTGAATAGGTAAAAGAGCTGAGAACTGCATTTTTAATACCAAAAAGGTCATTCAAAAATAAATCAAAGGAATAAAAATCAGTATTGCACGATTTGAGCTCTTATCCAGTTATTAAAGCGAGATTATCGGTAAGAAACTTTCCATAAGTAAGTAACGGCCTGTCACTATCCCAAAGCTGGGCATAAGCCTCCTCTATCCGTATTTGGAGAGAAGGGTTAGAGCTACCACGCTACTCCAGTGCGGATTGGTAGGTCACACATATCTCCAGAATTCTCTAGAGATACGCAGGTTTCCTCACGATGTTTTCCTTTACCGAAAAACGTGTGATAAATAGCAATTATCAATTAGACACATAAGTTTTAACAGAAAAACTGATTGCCCGGGTTAGAACACGTGACCTCCTCGAAGGAGTCACACGGTGTTACCACAGCTTATAAACTTTCTATATAACTCCAATATATCTCCATATTGAGGTTCAGAACAGCCTCTCCGACTTTCCTAATAATCAGGTTAAAAGTTAACCCGCAAAAAGGTACGAGTAAATAACTTTCTGAAACTCGCAGGTTCTAATTATTACAATTTGTTATTAATTACGTATAAAGTTGGAGCTGAATTACGTAGCTCTGGAAATTTCATTAAAGTTGACCTTTAGTGACTTAAAAGTCATCGTTAGGCTGTATACTAAAATCAGTAAGTCGCAAATTTTTTCCCGAATTGAACATAAAAGTAATATATAAAATTAGGCGTTACTTTTTGGAGATCCATAATACAAAGTAATAATAAATTATTTTACTATAATCCTGTGTCATATAATAATGTTAGCAATTGGACGTAATACGCACATCGACTTGCTGAACACTGAATGTTATATGCATTATTTTCTATCTATGTATTCTTAGGTAGGTATTATATTTCTGAACTCTACTTTAATCAATTTATATTTTAAACACTTTAAGTTTTTGGAACGTATGATTTATTTGGGAAAGCTTAGTGTTAATATAAATATCTGGGTGGCCGAGCCTTGCTTGGTAAAAGATAAGAATAATTCTTTTATTTGGGGATCGATCCAAGGTATTTACATTTCTCGATGCTGCCCGTTCCCCGAATAAGCTACGGTGACTTGACAGTTAATGGCGAAAATTCAATTCAATTTAAATGTTAGTGTTTTTTAATGCCCAAAAACAGGGATAAAACAATTTTTTTTACATAAAACCTAGCTAGATCGATTTTTCTCCCCCAAATTTCCGAGATTCCGAATATGCATACACACATACAAGATTAACTCATTTAAATATTAAAGATAAAGAGTATTTACATATGCAATACCAAAATAAAGAAGCTATTAATTTGTCCAGTTATAACAAATAAAGACATAAAAGCGTTAAGCGGCCGTAAAACCTTTTTTAATTTTTTGCTTTTGTTTGAAACCCTCGCGTCATTCAACAGAACCATTGTAATGTGGCATACACGGATCCCAAATTTGTTATCGCTTTGCCCTAAATCCGAGGGTATTTACAGCAAATATATCCTCGGACAGAGAACTGAGAGCTTCCGGTGGGGAGCAAAACATGTTTGGGTGTAATATAAGCGTGTGGCACAGGAAAATTATTAAATATAATGATTATATGTAAATGTTTCATGCATCAAAGACATCAAAACAGAGCTCTAGTGATATTTTTTTTAATTTATTAGTTTAACCAACAGCTTTAACGCTTACTTTATTCAAACACGTATTCTATTATACTATTACACTAAGTCCAAATGCAAATGTAACTCAAAACTAGTAACTAAATGAATACAATAATAATTATTAAACTAAATGCAACTTACAATTGATTAGGATAACAATTCAATATAAAACTAAGCTAAGTAAGCAAAAAGATATATTAGCAAAAAGTTTTTTTGGACTCTAAAATAAAAAAATTACATTTAGAAACAACAGCATAAGCAATTTATAGAAACAGGCGTTACTTTGCGGAATTTTATAATACAGAATTTATGATAGAATTATTTTGCTATAATCAGTCTATTATAAAATCTATGTAATGCTAAGTGTAGGAAGCAGACGCCGTTTACATACCTTATACATGCAGGACCGGTCCCCACAAGTATCACAAAAAACTTTTATAATACAGTACCCACAAATAGTATATATTTTTAATATTTAAACCACCACCACCGTCACCACAATACACAAGTAATACATTAGTTCACTAGCCCACAAACACTTAATACGTTCAAAGCGAGTACAAAGAGTTTGTGATAGTGAACGTATGTAGTGCTTGTGTATTATGGTGGCGGTGGTGGAGGTTTGTGCATGTTTTTACAAATCCTGCATGTATCAGGTATGATAACCGATTGTCCACTCTACATTTAGCATTATATATATTTACTATTTTACTTCATCGCGGATTATAGCAAAATAATTTTATTATTACTTTTGTATCCGCAAAGTAACGCGTTATTCTATAAATTAAATTACATTTAAGTGGATTCGAACAGAAGCTGTGGTAGCCCAGCGGTAACACCGTGCGCCTCTTTCGAGGAGGTCTAGGGTTCAAACCCCGGGCAGGCACCAATGAGTTTTCTAGTAAAACTTATGTGTCTCATTGATAATTGCAATTTATCACACGCTTTTCGGTGAAGGAAAACATCGTGAGGAAATCTGCATTTCTCTGGAGAATTCTGGAGATATGTGTAACCTACCAATCCGCATTGGAGCAGCGTGGTAGGTCTCAGCTCCAATCCTTATCTCCAAAAACGGAGAAGAGGCCTATGCCCAGCAGTGGGATAGTAACAGGCCGTTACTGAGGA
This sequence comes from Morpho achilles, assembly GCA_947086495.1. Lineage (NCBI taxonomy): Eukaryota > Metazoa > Arthropoda > Insecta > Lepidoptera > Nymphalidae > Morpho > Morpho achilles. The sequence continues at coordinate 16,110,132 of CAMTZB010000015.1, forward strand.
TTCGAACAGAGTCGCAACTAGGGTTTGTAGAGTATTTTTTAATGAAATTAAGAAAAAGTTTTAGGATCACAATGTCAATTGGATACAATACCACTGAGAGACCCGTGTCACCACATGACTGCGAATGACGTACCGATATACTGTGCCGCCTTTAGCGTGTATTCAAACATTACTTTGGATTTATATCCGTCTGGGTCAAAAATTACTTTGGCCTGAATGTAAAGTGACCGCAATTTGAATTTGAATGGGTCATCTGTTGTCGAACAGACAGCGGATAAAAAGTATTTTTGTAACGTGTTAATACGCGATTCTGAAATTTCTGTAAAGGAATACACAAAGAAAATAATAAATCCTACAATCCTATCGTACTAATATTATAAATGCGAAAATTTGTGAGTATGGATGTATGTTTGCAACTCTTTCACGGACAATCCGCTTTACCAATATCGATGATATTTGGCACAATTATTCCTCATACACCGGAATAACATATAGGCTATAGAAATCCTGTTAATTCTACAGAAATAGGACGACACTAAAAAGCGCCATCTACTTGACATGTCACGGATTAACATTTGACGCGAAAGAAGTCGCGGGTAAAAGCTAGTAGAATATAAAAAAATATAATTAATGATATAGAAAAAAAATAGAGCGAACAAATTAACTGTAGTTTGGATTCCAGTGTGAATATTAAACATCATCCTCATCCACTAATCCCACTCTAAGTGGGGTTGGCACTTTTTTACATTACAGTATTTAAACATGTTGTTACATGTTTAAGCTTGTTATTTTACGACCAGCCGCCTGCCTGATATCGACTTATCTTAGTCGACTTTTACAACACCTCTGTAAGAAATGAGGGTGGTCTATTCTAGTCACCCGAATACCACACGGCGGGTCAATTTTAATCGCCTATTACGACGTCTCGTTAAAAAATATGGGTGGTCTATTCTACTCAGTCGAATCACAAGGCGGTTAAACTTTAGTCGCTTTTTACGACAAAAGTTTTTTTAAATGAGGGTGGTCTATTCTACTCAGCAAGTCAACTTACCTTAGTCGCCTTTGACCACACCTCGGTAAGGACAGTGGTACTAATGACAGTATAGACTCATTTGCATATTAAACGGGTAACGCATCTGACACGCATGTCAGAGATGATTCCGTAATGAGCTGCCTGCCTTTACCACGAATATTAAATTATGTCCCAACCTTTATAAAAGGCTATTAAGGCGACGTTTCATAAATCTAGTAAGTACGTCGCCTCAGCTTACATCCATTTTATCTCACGTATTACAACAAATCCCGCTCTTTCATACTTTGAAACGTGTAGGTGTAATTTCTCAAAACGTCAGGTTAAACGCAGTGGTTATTCTTCAAAAGAAACGAGGAAAAACGCAATTCACTTCGCAATACCCAACCCTTGGTATTATGATTAAAGTATATTATCGTTTAGTATAAGGCTATCGTTACATTAGGTGCCGATTTACGAAGCGTATGGAGCGAAATGAAATGTAAATGATACGGCGAAAACCCGACTAAAAACAAGGGATATTGTAACTATATTTCACACATCGCTATGATTTAAATTGAAATACTCTTTCAATTTTAAAATCTTTAACAGCATACGTTAGTCACCTTTCAAGAAATGAGGGTGGTCTATTCTATTCAGCCGGATACCACAATCTTTAATGTTTAAATGAGTTAATCTTGTATGTAAATATATTTTAAGAACGAAACGGAAACGGCTCCAATGATTTTCCTGAAATTCAGCATGGAGGGAGTTTTTGGGGAGAAAAATCGATCTAAATAAGTTTTATTTTTAAAATTATTTTATCCCTGTTTTCGGGCTCTAAAATATTTTTAAAATTTACATTGAATACAATCACAATTTTTCGCTTTCAAACGTAAAGTCATGGTAGTTCATTTGGGGAACGGGCGATCTAAAGAGGTGAAAATATCTAGGGTCGAGCCCTACCTGTCCTATTATTTTTCATTCTTCTTTTAATTTTTTTTTTACATCATTTTAAAAATTACCGAGCAAGGCTTGATTACCCAGATATTTATTTATTATACAGTCAATGTTTAAACAGTAAATACGCCGTGTGGTAACCGGCTGAATAGAATAGTACCACCCTCATTTCTTACCGAGGTGTCGTAAAAGGCGACTAAGGTAAGCCGACCAGCCCGTGTTATCCGGCTGAGTAGAATAGACCACCCTCTTTCTTACCGAGGTGTCGTAAAATATGACTGAGATAAGTTGATGTCAGGCAGGCGGCCGATCGTAAAAGCGCAGCCAAATCCTGTGACAGAATGTTTATGACATGCCGACTCCACTTAGAGTGGGATAAGGGCAGGAAGATGATGTTTATACAGTAAATGTTGCAGACGAAAATAACCGTTCTTGTTTAGATAAAGCCATTCTATTCAGAAAGACTAAATTACAAGTTGAATAAAAGGTGCGAGAAAATTTACGCCGTATTAAGAAAAATGACGAGTCAAGTCCCAGCATCATTATGTAACGATCGGCTCCACACTCTGTCCGGTTGTAAAACAGCGAGGGAGGAACTAGGTCAAACAATACTTAGGCACAAATATCTTATAGGTTATGTAAAGCGCGGCGACTGCACGTCTATGACAGAATGGAGAGCGTCGTTCGAATAAAACGATAAGATCAAATTAATAGAATAAGCCCAACCAGTCCTCGCTTCACACGGAATATAGAGTACTAGCTTTTACTCGTAACTTCGTTTGCGTGGACTGAAGTGTTGGAATTTACTCTCACCCTCCAACCCTGCCCCCCCCCCCACCTGAAAAGCTGTGGTAGCCCAGCGGTAATACCATCCGCCTCTTTCGAGGATATCTAGGGCTCAAACCCCGGGCACCAATGAGTTTTCTAGTTAAAGCTTATGTGTCTAATTGATAACTGCAATTTATCACATGCTTTTCGGTGAAGGAAAACACCTGCATATCTCTAGAAAGTTCTGGGGATATGTGTAACCTACCGATCCGCATTTGAGCAGCGTGGGTAGGTCCTAGCTCCAATCCTTCTCTCCAAAAACGGAGAGAAGAGGCCTATGCCCAGCTGTGGGATAATAACAGGCCGTTACTTACTGCTACTTATTTACTCCAACCCTGCAAATATCTCCATCACAAAAATTAGATCGATCTAGGAAGACTGAGATAGATTTATCATTTTGTCAAGAGCATAGTTTAATTATTTAAGTAAATAACCTGTATGACTTACATGAAATATATTTTAAAATAGCTTAGTTCGATTTATCTAATAAACAAATGCCGAAATATTTAAAAAACTTTCTTAAAATAACTCTTTTACGTCAGCTAAATATAAATAATTTGTAAAATTAGGCGTTACTTTGCGGAGGTCCAATTATGGATAAAAGTCCGCGATAAAAGAAAATATATGTAATGCTAAATGTACAGTGTACTATTCGTTCTCATACCTGATACATGAAGAATTTGTAAGAACTCATGCACTACTCGACACCGATAACACAACAATACACAAGCACTGCACACATTCACCACAATCTCAACAATTGTTTCGCCCCGTAACCAAAGCATCGTCAGGAGATAGACTCCACGGTAAAGTCGCAAAGCTTTGCGTCTGCATGTATCAAGTATGAGAATTTATTTTCATTTATCGCGGATTATAGCAAAATAATATTTTCATTACTTTTCCAAATATAAATATATAAAATGGGATAATGGTTGAATGAGGAAAGATAATTTTTATGAATGCTTCATTTTGAGATTTGCTTGTAATATTAAATTTCAAACTAAACGTTTTTAATATGGATATTCAAATACTTAGATATTAAGCCCTGCGTGTAGAGTGCCATATAAAATCCTTGATATGAGAAATGAGAAAGTATATATTCTTTATTACTCGATATGATTTTTATAGTGCCTCGGGGTGTGCGGCGAGAGGCAAAAATGCTAAATTGGATTATGTTATACAGTATTTACGCCGCAGACTATTGGAATCACATATTTTTATACACAAAAAACGTAAATTTACTTTTACATATATCTATACTGTATAAAGCTGTGATGGCCTAGCGGTGCGACCGTGTGAATCTCTAGAGACGATCATGGGTTCAAACCCGGGCAGACACCAATGAGTTTTTCTATTAATGTGTTCACTTATGTGTCTAATTGATAATTACAATTTATCACACGCTTTTCGGTGAAGGAAAACATCGTGAGGAAACCTGCATATCTCTAGAGAATTCTAGGGATATGTGTAACCTACCAATCCGCATTGGAGCAGCGTGGTAGGTCTTAGCTCCAACCCTTCTCTCCAAAAATGGAGAGAGGAGGCCTATGCCCAGCAGTGGGATAGTAACAGGCCGTTGCTTATATCTATACTTGTTATAAGACAAACGCCGTGTGGTATCCGGCTGAATAGAATAGTACCACCCACATTTCTTACCGAGGTGTCGTAAATGGCGACTAAAGTAAGTTGACCCATCATGTGGTATCCGGTTTAGTAGAATAGACCTCTCTCTAACTGAGGTGCCGTAAAATACAACTCAGGTAAGTTGATGTCAGTTAGGCGGTCGGTCGCTAAAACGCAGCCAAATCATGTAACAACATGTTTATAATATGTTGTGCCGACCCCACTTAGAGTGGGATAAGGGCAGGAACATTATGACGACTTATAAAACAAATACAATAATAAAACAAAGTGTCCAGAAGCTGTCTGTCTTTATGTAATCGATTTTCTTAAAATCAACTGAACGCATTTTTATACAGTTTTTACTAAAAGGTAGCACAATATTTCCGAAATGTTAAAGTTAATAGTTTTACCTAAATTATATTGAAAAAGTTGCATAGTTGTAAAAAAAAACTCGCCTGCTGGGAATTTTAGTCGCGTGCGCCGCGTAAACTAACAGGGATACACTAAAGTAATGTGCTAGAGAATTGTAGATCTATAAAAATACTATAAAAAAGTCCAGAATAACACGTCTCTATCTCTTATGATTAACTCTCAGTAACTACTTTTATGTTAAAAATTTCAGTTCAAACTATTGTTTTTTTCGGAACTGTTTTTTCTGTTCAGTTTATCAATCCTAATTTCAATAAATGCGTTTCTTAGCTTCGCCATTTAATAAAGAATATCTGGATGACCGAGCCTTCCTAGGTAATTTAAAAAAAAACACGAAAGAAAACATAATAATTTAGTTGGGATTGATCCCAGGTATTTACGTTCCTCGAGGCTGCCCGTTCCCCGAATAAGCTACGCCGATTTGAAAGTTGATGGCGAAAATTCAATTCAATATAAATGTTAGTGTTTTTTTAATGCCCAAAAACGGATAAAACAACCTTTTTTTTACATAAAACCTAGCTAGATCGATTTTTCTCCTCCAAAACCCCTACATGCTGTAGGTGGCTACATGTAAGGTATTTTTCTTTTCCTTAATTCGATTTTGGTTTGATTTATAGTTTTAATCGGATAATTCACAGAATTAGGCGTTACTTTGCGAAGTTCCATTATACAAAAGTAATAGTAAAATTATTTTGCGATAATCCGCGATGAAGTAAAAAAGAAAATAAATATAATGATAAATGTAGAGTGGACAATCCGTTTTCATGCTTTATACATGCAGGATTCGTTAGATTTTTATTTTGAATCAGAATAAAATGAAGGGATTTAGGCGGGAAAATATTTGTGACACACTGATTTTTGACGGGCGACGCCGCAACACAGCTGTTGTATATAATTTTGTTAACGTCACACGATTCTTGTGGTGAATGTGTGCAGTGCTCGTGTATTGTTGTATTATTGGTGGCGGGTAGTGCATGAGTTTTTACAAATTCTGCATGTATCAGCTATGAGAACGAATAGCACACTCTACATTTAGCATTACATATATTTTCTTTAATCGTGGATTATAGCAAAATAATATTTGCATTAGTTTTGTATTATGGACCTCCGCAAAGTTACGCCTTATTCTATAAACTATTTACGTCACACGTTTAAAAATACAAAGGGACTGAATTTTTTACTATACGAATAGTTTCGTCAACATGCATAGAAAAATTCGGTCGGAAAGTTTGCGAAAACATTTTCAATTATTCAACACTAGCAATAGCTAGCGGCTCCACCCTCGTGAAAAGATTAAAACCATAATATAGTATTTTAATAACCATAAAATGGTTAAAGTGGGTTGACAATAAAAGCTAGACATAAGCTGTCGCGGACTTTTATTTAGAACTTTTAGAGGGAAACAATTATGTAATACATGATTTTTGAATAACTTGCACAGTTTACTTAGCGCACGCAAGGAAAGCTTTAAATTTTTTCGTTAACGTAATATTTTTATTGCTGCTCCTCTCCTATTCATCTTAGCGTGATGTTATATAGCCTATAGCCTTCCTCGATAAATGGACTATCTTACACTGAAAGAATCTTTCAAATCGGTCCAGTAATTCCTGAAATTAGCGGGTCCAAACAATCTGACAAACAAACAAACTCTTCAGCTTTATATATTAGTATAGATTTGCATTTGGTAAACAAATTTTTGTACTTTTCACCCCAACTTTGGATGAAAAGGCTCATCAGAATATATCCCCGAGCACTGCGGCAGACCGCTTCATTCCACGTGAATTATAAACAGAGGTCGACCACAGCAAGTCTCAAAAGATTCTGCAGAACGTATCAAATGTTTCGAATCTTAGACGTTACCTTTAGCGATAGTAAGTAGCGGCCTGTTACTATCCCACTGCTGAGAATATGCTTCTTCTCCGTTTTTGAAGAGAAGGATTGGAGCTAAGACCTATCACGCTGCTCCAATGCGGATTGGTAGGTTACACATAACTCCAGAACTCTAGAGATATGAAGGCTTCCTCACGATGTTTTCCTTCACCGAAAAGCGTGTGATAAATTTCAATTATCAATTAGACACATATGTTTTAACAAAAAAACTCATTGGTGTCTTCCCGGGTTTAAACCCGTGACCTTATCGAAAGAGTCACACGGTGCTACCACTGGGCTTCCACAGCTAGCGATAGTATCGCAGCAATATACAGCGACACGACAAACTCTCAGCGAGCCCTCTGTGAGAATTTTTCGTATTATAATTAAATGTGAAGCTGTGATAGCCCAGCGGTAACATCGTGCGATCCTTTCGAGGAGGTCACGGGTTTGAACCCGGGCCAATGAGTGTTTCTTTTATTTATTTATTTATTTATAGATCACCAACAAAATACACACTTCACATTAATACATTGAACAACTTAAAATAAGTAGTATTTTAATTAAAGGTAATTACAACTTTCAAGCTAAGTTACGACAACTGAGAGATATAATTTAACTATAGTAATTTTATATAATCGTAACTTATGTGTCTAATTGATAAGTGCAATTTATCACACCCTTTACGGTGAGGAAACCTGCATATCTCTTGAGAATTCTAGGGATATGTGTAACCTACCAAACCACATTAGAGCAGCGTGGTAGGTCTTAGCTCCAATCCTTTTCTCCAAAAACGTAATATGCCGCTACTTTACTTTTTTTTTTACAAAATCTGTTATATAATTAGTACCGGGTGACCGGTAATTTTTTAAATAAATAAAAATTAACAATGAATGAAATGAAACCTAGCCAGATCAATTTCACCAATTACATAAGACAGACCAGAATTGTATCAGGTATGAAAACAGATTGTCCACTCTACATTTAGCATTATGTATATTTTCTATGCTAATATACTTTATTGCGGATTATAGCAAAATAATTTTTGCTATTAAACTTTTTTATTCTACAAGCACAAAAACTAAAGAAAACATAAAAACTTGAAACAAATATATCCAAGTATTAATATATGAGTCACTGAGACCTGCCCGAAACCAATTTAAAGTCCCCAAAGATTGTTTTCAAATAAAGGCAATCCCAAACGCAATATTACATTCACTTGTTTAACTAATACAGTTTGTTTAGGCCTTTTACAAGTTAATTTTGACCCATTTCAATTTGTAATATCACCTCAGAACTGTTTACGCGGCGCATGCGACTTAAGCTCTGTGCAAGCGCGTTTTACAGCACAATTTACGTATAACAGTAATGCACTATTAACCTAAACTATCCGGAAGAATTGCACTGTCTTTCAGTTAAAAGTTTACAGAAATCTGTTGAGTAGATTTTGGGAAAATCGAATACATACAGACAGACAGCTTTTGAGGACTCTGTTATAACTCGTGTGTCTTTTGAATCAAGGATCAATATGATTAATGAAGCTACAACTGGTTCGGAATGTTGCTCTTACAGAGAAGAACCAGAATGAAACTCGGCGGTCAATCTTTTAAACATTTTCAATTTTACATTATTAAATTATAGTTTTGTATGAAACTGAAAGGATTTTCAAATCCAGGCATTTTTATCATCCAAATAATCTTCAATTGTGTAATATGCTTTACGTATAAGTACATCTCTTATATTTAACTTAAACCTTTCTGTAGACTGGTCTAGTATGGATTGCGGAATTTTATTGTAGAAGCGAATACCGAGACCATCGAATGAGTTGCCAACTCTGCTGAGTCGCGACACAGGTATCAGAAGCTTTGTGTGACCTTTGATATACAACGAATTAGGTCTTGTACATATGGATATTTTTCCATAGGGTGTTTGGAAGGTCGATGCAAAGCTGCAAACAGGAGCTAGTATAGACTATTTAGAACCATTTAAACTGAACTTATGTTAGGCGAAGTGCGACTATTTTTTTTTTATAAAATTTTAAAGATTTTTGAAGAAAAATCCGAAGTTATGTCATTATTTGCTAATAATCGGCCATTTTGAATTAAGGTATCTGTGTTAAGAGATATTTTTTTTACAGATATTTGAAGTCAATCATTTCTTTTAAGATCAGAGAAAGCTGATTTTTGATGGCATTTAAAAAAAAATAGATTGTGCTTTTTTAGTTCAAACATTTTATTAAATATGCCTGGTCATTGTTCTTTATTTTGAGGTATCAACTATGCGGATAGCCCGCAAATTATTGAAATTAAGATCTACAAACTAAATTGCGAGAGAAAATTAAAATTTATAGGCGAAGTAATTAAAACAAAATTTTAATGAAAATCATTTATTTTTCGTGTTCAAAATGTCCGCCGCGGTTTCTAACACAAGCACGGGCCCGACTTCTCACTTCTGTTGTCGTTATCTTTAACTTCATTTCCACTTTCATCGTCGCGAACGCTGAATTAATTCTGTCAATTAATTCTTCTTTTGTGTTTATTTCCACATTTGTGTATACTAGCTCCTTAGCCCGACCCCACACGTAAAAGTCAAGCGGAGTCAGGTCAGGTGAACGGGCGGGCCAAGGGATGGGCCCATCTCTGCCGATCCAGCTATTGGGGAAACAATTGTTTAAGTGCTCCCGTACATTTAATGTCCAATGCAATTAATAAAAAATAATTGACTTTGGCTTCAAAATGGCCGATTATTAGCAAATAATGACATAACTTCGGATTTTTCTTCAAAAATCTTTAAAATTTTATAAAAAAAAATAGTCGCACTTCGCCTAACATAAGTTCAGTTTAAATGGTTCTAAAAAGTCTATACTAGCTCCTGTTTGCAGCTTTGCATCGACCTTCCAAACACCCTGTATATTGTGATGCTACAGTAAGTATAAATATTTTATCTTAGGAACGCTAAAATCCCTTATTGTTGTAAGTCACACGCTTGTCAGCTTCTCTCATGCAGATCGGTATCTATATGATAATTTATTGCCCTGTCTCGCTGAGAATTCGCTCCATTGATTCCCGTAACAAGGAATGAACCCTTCATACAGACAGATATTGATTTATATACACTGTTTATATCTAAGTAGGTCATGTCAATACGCGATATTGACAAACCATTTAAACTAATATTGTAAACTAGCAAGCCCGTCGTGTGGTATCTGGATGAGTAGAATAGTCCACCCTCATTTCTTACTGAGGTATCGTAAAAGGCGACTATAACTTGATCCATAGTGTGGTATCCGGTTTAGTAGAATAGACCACCCTCCTTCTTACTGAGGTGTAGTAACTACTAAGGTGATTTGACGTCAGGCAGGCGGCCGGTCGTAAAAACGCAGCCAAATCATGTTACTGCATGTTTTTAACATATTGTGCCGACTCCACGATTTGATCACGTAGAGATACTCCGAGCATAGCTCGCTCTATCGCCCGCTGTGCGACTCTCAGCCTTTGTATGAGCCCCATAGTCAGCGAACTAGTTTCGGATCCGTATGTCATCACTGGCAGCACGCAGTTCGAAGACTTTTGTCTTCATAAAAATAGTTATAGTGGTTTAACCTTAAAAAGCTAGACATATGCTGTCGCGGACTTTGATTTAGAACTTTTAGAGGGGAACAATTTTGTTATACATGACTTTTGAATAACTGTTACCGTTTACACTGTTGGTCATAGGCCTCTTCTCTCTCGTTTTTGAAGAGAAGGATTGAAGCTAAGACCTACCACGCTGCTCGAATGGGGATTGGTAGGTTACACATATCTCCAGAATTCTCTAGCGACATGCAGGTTTCCTCACGATGTTTTCCTTCACCGAAAAGCGTTTGATACATTGCAATAATAAATAAGACAAATAAGTTGTAACAGAAAAACTCGTTGGTGTCTGCCCGGGTCAGAAGTCAGAACCCGTGACCTCCTTGAAAGAGTCGGACGGTGTAACCGCTTGGCTATTACAGCTTATTAATCCTGCATGTATCAGGTATGAAAACGGATTGTCCACTATACATTTAGCATTATATATATTTTCTTTTACTACATCGCGGATTATAGCAAAATAATTTTATTATTACTTTTGTACTATGGATCTCCGTAACGCCTAATTCTATAAATTGCTATATACATATTGTGAATTCTTACTGACATTGAGTTATATAATATTTCATGGTACGCGCTAGTGTATTTGAATAATTCTGCTCGCGAATTCCGCATATGAATGTCATATAAGTTGATTTAATAAATTGCATGTCGCCGTTCGTATCTCAAATTAGAGGAAGTGCTCACTTTGTAAGCTTTAGAGGCACTCTAGAATGTTATGAAGGTTATTTGACTTGATTATGTTAGTACGGTAATTAAATAAACTTTCGCTGTTCAAAGTTTTAGGTTATATTAGAATTAATTCCGCCGTGTCGTATCCGGCTGAGCAGAATACACTACCCTTATTTCTTACCGAGGTAACGTGAAAGGCGACAGATAAATCCACATTTATCAAAAAACTTAGTAAAATAATCGTTTCATTACTCTTTTCCAAATATATTAATTAAAAAGCAAATATCTATTCAAAAGAACTATAAAAAAGTCGTAATCATTTAGATGTCTGCGACGCCACTGTAATTTCCCATTTTAAATTGAATCTGTAAGAAAATTTGTTTTTTTTTGCGACATCAGATTGCCGCCAAAATTTATTTTCCGTCCTCCCTTTTTGGTTTTTACTAATAGCGTCTTATCACTGAAACGTGTCAGCCGACGACCTTCAGCGGAATGGAACATTAGTTAAAACTAAACGTAGGTAACTGAGGCAATTTTTTTCGTTAACTTACCAATAATCGTAGAAGAAATAGAAAGGGATTTTTTTCTTCTGATTTAACGCAATCAACCACCTGTATAATCGGAATATATATTTTTTGGAAATAATAATTAGGCTTCCTTCTTCTCTCTCCATTGTTGGAGAGAATGATTGGAGCTTATACCCAGAACGTTGCTCCAATGCGGATTGGTTGTTTACACATGTCCCTAGAATTTTTTAGAGAAATGCAGGTTTGCTCTCTATATTTTCCGTCACAGAAAACTGTGTGATAAATTGTGTATACTAGACACATAGGTTTGAACAGAAAAACTCATTGCCCGGTTTGAACTGAAAAACTCATTGCCCGGTTTGAACTGAAAAACTCATTGCCCGGTTTGAACAGAAAAACTCATTGCCCGGTTTGAACTGAAACTCATTGCCCGGTTTGAACAGAAACTCATTGCCCGGTTTGAACAGAAACTCATTGCCCGGTTTGAACAGAAAATCATTGCCCGGTTTGAACAGAAACTCATTGCCCGGTTTGAACAGAAAAACTCATTGCCCGGTTTGAACAGAAAAACTCATTGCCCGGTTTGAACAGAAAAACTCATTGCCCGGTTTGAACAGAAAAACTCATTGCCCGGTTTGAACTGAAAAACTCATTGGCCGGTTTTAACTGAAAATCTCATTGCCCGGTATGAAAAGAAAAACTCATTGCCCGGTTCGAACAGAAAATCTCATTGCCCGGTTTGAACTGAAAACTCATTGCCCAGTTTGAACTGAAAAACTCATTGGCCGGTTTGAACTAAAAAACTCATTGCCCGGTTTGAACTGCAAAACATATTGCCCGGTTTGAACAGAAAAACTCATTGCCCGGTATGTAAAGAAGAACTCACTGCCCCGTTTGAACAGAAAAACACATTGCCCGGTTTGAACTGAAAAACTCATTGCCCGGTTTGAACTGAAAAACTCATTGCCCGGTTTGAACCCATTACAAAAGTCAAACAGGTCAAAGTCACCGCTGGGCTATCACAGCTTTATAAATAATTTATTCTTATAGGATTACATGAAGTGTAAAGCGGTATATTCTTACAGTTCATCTTATTTTCCAACCTTTATTGCTCGAAAAAGGAAAACGAAAACGCGATAAAAATGAATATAATATTAACTTAAAGTACTGCTGGTACAAAAATGTTAATGTAATGTAAACGGATTTTTTTTAAGAGGCAGTTGAAATATAATGAAATTAATGTAATATATTTAACTCGCACTTCAAATTTAAAAACGCAATTTGCATATTCATTTTATGAATATGTAATTCTGTCGGTTTTGCCGATACGTCTAAATAAATAAACGATTAAATTATAAATCGGAAACGGCTCCAACGATTTTCCTGAAATTCAGCATGCAGCAGGTTTTAGGGAAGAAAAATCGATCTAGTTAGGTTTTATTTATAAATAACAGTTTTTGCGCATCAACAAAATATTAAAATTTACTTTTAATTTATTGAACATACAAAACACTATTTTTGCCATTAAATGTCAATTCAACGTAGCTTACTTGGGGAACGGGCGGTCGCGAGAAATTAATATAGCTGGGATCGAGCCCAAGCTACCCTATGCTTTTTTCTTTTTTTTGTAATTACCCTTTTTTTTAAGTCAAAAAATTACCGAGGTAGGTTCGGTCAAGCAGGTACTTTTTATATTTATATTTCAATATATAGAGTAAAGAAGGGAGTATTTTTGCTGTATGAGCGACAATAAATGCTCCGAATGTAAAAGGAATGAAGCGAAAATAAGGTTAAAATGGCGTCCCATATACAGTTTACAAAGCAAACTAAACAAAAGAGAATCGTTGCCATTATTCTCGCAGTTACAAAGTTACAAATAGCGCAATACTGGGAAATTGTATACAAACAATCCTACTTATATTATAAATAGGTAAGTTTGTGAGTATGTTTGCTACGAGGCGGATGAATTTTCAAGGACATTGAAAAGCGCCATCTATTATGAACCTATCACGCGACAACAGACCACGCCAACGAAGTTGTGGGTAAAAGCTAGTTAGAAATAAAATCAAATACTAAATATTGTTGTTCAAATCAGTAACGAGGCGAACCCTAGACGAAAAAAAACATATATAAAAACGGCCTGTTACTGTTCCATTGTTGGGCATAGGCCTCCTCTGTTTATTTTTGGAGTGAAGGCCTACCACGCTGCGCCAATGCGGATTGGTAGGTTACACATATACCTAGAATTCTCTAGAGATATGCAGGTTTTACGATGTTTTCCTACACTGAAAAGCGAATGATAAATTACAAATATCAATTATACACATATTTTTTATAGACATATAAAAATAAAATTGAAAACAAATACTCCCGATCATGTTTATAAATTGTATGTTACAAATATCTCTAGAATTCTCTAGAGATATGCAGGTTTCACTATGTTTTCCTTCAACTAAAAGCGTGTTATAAATTACAATAATCAATTAGAACGTAAGTTTATACACGTAAATTAGACACGTAAGTTTTAATAGAAAACTCAATAGGGCCTGCTCGGGGTTGAACCCATGATCATCTTTAAAGAGTCACACAGTCTCACCGCTGGGCTATCACAGCTTTACAAAATAAGGGACAACGTTATGTGATTTTAAGGCAATTTTATTTGTCTCGAGTATATATGTAAATTCCACTTTTATACTACCACCACTAAGCAACTAAAGAATTACAGACTATATTTGACTTTAGTCGATTTGATATTTACCAAATATAAGTTAATTTTAAGAACAAAACTTAGCGAACTTAAATTAAACTACGGGTTAGGCACGTCTTGCAGCAACTAAGTTGTTTAAAGAAGTTAGGTTAAGGTTTACTAAACAAACTCAAAGTAGAAATCTATAAAAAGACCATTTCAATACCCAAACAAAGAGAAATTAATTAATTATTATATGATTTTTTTTATAAGACTTTCTACTTTCATATAACATAGAATAGTAAAGTAACGGCCTGTTACTATCCCACTGCTTGACATAGGCCTCTTCTCTCCGTTTTTGAGATAAAGATTGGAGCTAAGACCTACCACGCTGCTCCAAAGCGGATTGGTAGGTTACACATATCCCCAGAATTCTCTAGAGATATGCAGGTTTCACGATGTTTTCTTTCACCGAAAAGCGTGTGCTAAATTACAAAATCTATTTCACACATAAATTTGAATAGAAAAACTCAGTAATCCTGCTCGGGGTTTGAACCCATGATCATCTTTAATCACACAGTCTCACCGCTGGGCTATCACAGCTTAACAAAACAAAGAATATTGTAATAAAACAAAGAATTATGTTATGAAATAATTTGCGTATATGAAAAACGAATAAACAAAAAACTTTATTAATAATAAAATACTCGTGGATCAGCGAAGCGTATATTGTAACATGACAAGTTGCGATATATCAATGAAACGTTGAGAGCCAATATAATTGGTACAGACGAAAGCTCTGAATTGTAGGATAAGTATCCAGAATCCGGCGACGAGTCTACCGCGCAGCAGTATGCAACGTCCGCCCGCCCAAGCCACGCGCCGCCCTAAGCCACGTCGCCCTGGGTACATCGTATGACAAAGTTTCACTTGACGCGACGCGATATTAATGTGCGTGCAAGTTTAGTGCGTGATTGTTTATGCAAGAAAATCTATTATTATCTGTGAATATGAAAAGATAAATAATAAACTAACTTAATAAATCCCTTGTAAATTTAAGTGATATCATGTTTGTGATTTATTGGTATGAACGAACAGCATATAATAACTGCAAATTAAAGTATTATATAATATATTAAAAATGTGATAATTAATATTATATATGCTATTTTTGTAACTTTAGAAAAGAAGTGAAATCCATTAATGTTAATAAAACACTAAATACATACAAAGACGATAAATGAAAACTTTATTGTGCAAACACACATTAAAACATCAAAAATACATACGAACATAACCAAATGACGGCTTCTAAAATGTCTTGTAAATAACCTAGTCCCTACTAAGTAAGCAAAGATTAGTCAAATAGATAGATATGAGAGAGTGATCATGTTGTGTAGTTTCCTACTTACTCTACTGCTCCTAGCAGCAGCAGCATCCGATAAACTACACCATAATATTGCCGGCAATCAACACTTTACCAACATAACACTAATTGCAACAAATACGTTTACAGAATCCAAAGAATATTACGCAGTAGGCGATCTATTCAGAGATAAACGCGAGTCTCAACCACTGATTGGTCCGTACGATATATCGAAAATGTTTAAAAAAAGAATACATTCTAAACAAAAAGAGATTCCTAAACCCAGTGCTTCATCACTTCATTCCGTTACATTAGATAATCTAGCTAAACAAACAAAAGCAGATACAGAAAAGGAAACTAATGGAAGTGATAAAACTAAAACTGTTTCTACTGAAGCTATAAATGAAAGTAAACATACCCTTGATGATAACAAAACAGATTACGCAATCAGTAGTGTTGTTATCAAATCTAATGATTTATCAGCTACATCTAATAATACAGAGACGAATGAGTCACATGTGAAAACACTTCCAAAAAGAGGTAAGGTGAGAAATAAGATATCACGGAAATCAAAAAGTGTAGTGGCAAATCTACCTCAGATAAAAGATGTAAAGGATAATGAAGCTGCTGAGACTGAAATTAATGAATCTCGGGTTATTAATAAAAAGAAAGCTGAAAATGAGAGTGTTTGGCCGGTTAAGCACGCGGCTGTTTTGGAAGGTGACATTATACTTGGTGGATTAATGATGGTAAGCCGAATATTTCATGATATCAAATTGGTTGTTTTTGATTTCACCGCTTTTCCTTGATTTTTAACTGCGTAGAAGAGGTTCTTCTCGCTTAGAGCAACATTCAGAGGCAATGGTAACTTGAATATGATTGATTGTCCATTCAAAAGTACTTGAAATAACTGTTGTTTTGATTTTATTTAAAAAATATATAGTTCCTTATTTATCAGTATTGAGACAGACACTAAAATATCCTCCTGCCTTTATCCCACTCTAAGTGAGGTCGGCAGAACATGTTATAAAAATATTGTCACATGATTTTGCTACATATTACGACCGGCCGCCTGCCAGACGTCAAGTTAGCTTAGTCGTATGTAAACACGGTGGGCAGGGAGCGATCGTGGGCAGCGATGGCCTCCTTTAGCTCTGCGGAGGGGGGCGGAGGGAGGCGGCGGAGCGGTTCCACGAACTGTTGTTCTGGATCCAATCTGCTGCTGGTGAGTCCAGGTGTTAGTGACTCGCCCAAGCCCATCGTCTGCCGCCCTAACTGGGGACCTTCGGGTGTTCCGAACGGGGTACATCGGACACCTGGCTTACAGGTCCCCGAGGCGGTCGGTGCATCTGGTGCTCCCGATGCACCGGTTAGCGGAGGGGGGTTTCTCTATCGAGGGGCCCCTACCTGGAGGTGTTTATTCTCTGGGATCAGAGCTGTCGGCGGGATGGGGGCAAAATGTACAATGATACCCTGTCCTTGCCATTGGCAGCATAGTGGAGCACACAGGTCGTTTTAGTCGGTGCGAGTCCGACATAACCGCCGCCTGTCCCCGTCGGGCGGCGGTACCCATAAGGGGTTTTTTCCTGTATAATAAAAAAAAAAAAAAAAAAGCTTAGTCGTATGTAACGACACTGGCAAGAAAGAGGGTGATCTATTCTACTTAACCTGATACCACACGGTGGCAAACTTAACTATTGAATATTATGGTATATGCAATTTTATTTTTCCATACTTATGAATTTTGTTAAGTGAACTTCAAAAGTGA